>JAUTBV010030896.1:0-21243 GCA_032361325.1 Lepetodrilus fucensis | reverse complement strand
AACCAGTTACTTATTCCACATGTCTCACTAGTTATCAATATTTTAATTTGTATTAATATTTATTAATTAGCTACGACACGCACATAATGGTGCCAGTGGTTGTGAAAGGTTACTTCAACAGTTTTCAATGCTTAGAGTTATCTCCCTTAGTCAGAAATGTATAAGAAATATATTTGGAAGTATTACGTGTATGTTAAAAGCATGCACTTTGCATTTTAAGTTAATCTGTGATAGTATGCCTTTAATATTTTACTTTCAGATAATTAATAGTTTAGATACGCATTTGGCATGAACATCCCCCTACCCCCACCCCCGATTAAACATAGATTATTAATGTTGTTTTCCTTTCTTAAAATTGCTGACTCCTAAAAAAATCAATCTTGTCTAGAATAAATTCTGGATGAAATAATGTATTTCCCTTCCAATCATTACTAAATTGTTTAAATGAAGTAAGACAGAATTCACAACCATACTACATCACGTATACATAATAAAACACTTAATCAATCATTCACGCTGTCCTCAGTGCAGAGCTTCATGAGAATACAGCTTATTATTGCTAGCTTTAGCATGACTCATGAAAACCGGTAGAAAGTGATTGGGAAAAGGACGTAAAGTCATAGAAAATCTAGGAATATATTAGGGTTAAAATAATACATTCGTGTCCATCAAAACGCTATCAGTCTGTGTGCCTCTCTCTCTCTCTCTCTCTCTCTCTCCCTCTCCCTCTCTCTCCCCCTCCCCATTTCTCAACCTCCCCACCCCTCTCTCTCTCTCTCTCTCTCTCTCCCTCCCTCCCCATCTATCAAAACACTCTCTCTCTCTCTCTCTCTCTCCACCTCTCCCTCTCTCTCCCCTCCCCATCTCTCAACCTCCCCACCCCTCTCTCTCTCTCTCCTCTCTCTCTTCTCTCTCTCTCTCTCTCTCTCTCTCTCCCTCCATCCCCATTTATCAACAGCACTCTCTCTCTCGCACTCTCTCTTTCTCTCTATTTAGGCTTGGAACTACTCATATCGTATACATATTATTTTGACAACGATTGTATTTGCACCAACAATATAAGTTCATTAAACGATTCGAAAAGCTGAATCAATTTAAATATCGTTAACCAAATCCCCGTGAATAATAACGTACAATCTAAAAGGATTTTTGTTGGATTGTACCGTCACTGAGAGTGAGATGAAATAAGTGTGCATTCTTTGAAAAATAACAAAGATTGCGATTCGGATAACGCTTACAATGAGTAGCATGTTAAATTTAATTTTACTTATGCCCAATGTATATTAGTCTTAAGCTGATTTCCCAAGCATCCCACCTTGGGCGCCATTACAACAGGAGACATGTCAATCCTGGGATTCGAACCTGAGTTGTTGGATGGTTATGTGTGTTTCTCTATATGATTGTATAATAGTATACATGCTGAGTAATGTTATTCATTTGTTTGGTCATCACTTTCCTCTATAATCTATGCCTATTTAGTATTCCATTTTTAACTACATATATTGCTTGTTTGCTTGAGATGAAACTAGAAACGAAGCAGTATTTAATAATAAATCCTTGTTTATGCATTTTTATGAATTTGCAAATTTGCAAATATTGTTTGGTTGTAAAGTGTTACGCTCTATGCATTTACATTACGTAGATTTAATTAATAATACAATTTAAAGATACTCACTCTAAACTAGTACGGTACTTAGCTTCACTATGACTATTAATACTAATACCACGTACGTTCATGCATCAATTCCTATGACATTGACATATATTATTCTATTCTAGCTTGAGAACATGACATATGCCTGCAATGTCTGCCACTAAATATACTTATTTGGAGTTCTTTATGATGAATGGCCATGTCCAGGCTTCTTGGAATCTAATGTATTATCTGATCATATAGGATGAGTGAGGCGATAATGTCACGACATTTGGGGGATTTGTAATAAGTCAAGATTAACGTATACTGCTCAATATTTGCTAAGAACAATGTAATGAAATTTGATATATATAGTTGAAACAATTTACAAGTTTTGTTCAGCGCCATAGAATACCTAGTCTAGATCCTAGGCGCTATATAAATTACGTATTATGTATTATTATTATTATTATTAGTAGTAGTAGTAGTAGTAGTAGTGGGGCGAGATGTAGCGCAGTGGTAGAACGTTGGACTTCGGAGCCAATGGGATGCATTGACTGTAGAGTGGCAACGCAGTTATCATCCTTGGTCTTGTCAGTACCAGCCGGTGCTCACAGGTTTACTGCAACATTCAGCGCTATGGATGTTGTGCGTTTCCTCCTGCCCTAAAATCTGACAATGCCTATGATATCTTGACACGATATGAGTGGGGTAGTCGATATTTCCACTCCACGAGATGAGATAAACATGGTATTCCAGAAAAAAGCTTGAACGTTCTATTTATTACATAATTGCAGTGAAATATACTTAACTTTCAGTATTTAGTCAGGTACTAGTTCATCTAAGAATGGATCAGCCTACTTCATTCCCCTTCCCTCAGCCGTAACATTGCACGTGCCGCTGAACTGGTCCCATGTCCTGTCCACTGCGACTCGTGAGACTTCTGAGGCCGTTGCCCAGTTAGTTATTTTCACTAGTGAAAAATAACACCTGTCATTTCCACTGAGAAAACATGGTATTTCACTGCATTTATGTCATAAAATAAAAGAGTTGATGGCATGTTCTGTTTAGTTGGTTTTATGCAGGCCAAACAAAAAACCCGATTACCTTGACACGACCGGAGTTTCTGCTGACGAGCACAGTCGAGCTGACGTAAATCGTGTGCCACTGAAGGACACCTACCAGCAGACAGTCGTAGATAATATGTATACGTACATTAAATAATTTAATTATATTGTACTATCACGTGTCAAAATACAGAAATATGATTGATCTGCATGCGCGTCGGCCAATTGTGCAGACTATAAATTCCCTATAAATCTGCATCTTCCAAATCACATTGCGCCAGACAGCAGAAAATCAAATCTGGTTGTGAGTATTCGTTTGGTGTGTGGCTAACATTAGATGATTTGTCCTTACGCATGGCATATAATCCCGAATGTATACCCCCAACACAACATTTTAATCCACAATTTGAAGAAAGCCATAACGTCATGCCAACATATCTATGTACGTAGTCAACAAGTCAACAACCAATATTAGACTACACGTGAACACAAGGACAGGATTTCATCTATTGTTTCCCCTGAAGCAGTAACTCACATACCGGCAGATAGACATTAATGTGAATCTACATGATCCCGTGCAGTTCTCAGGCTTAAAGACACACACGATCGGCCCCGGTTAGTGCGTGTACGGGTGTCGCACTTGATAGTATTTAGGATTTCAATCTTTGAGATAACCATGTACACATGATGGCATGCTTGTAATGCTAGCAAGTGACTATGTCCGGACAAGGCTCTGTTCACTCAGCAAGTAATGCTGATACCCAGTCGGATGAGATGGAACTATAAATACTAACGGTCCAGCGCCTGAAACAGCAGCTTGTGTTGTATGGTCCTCAGGGAGTTGAGACTGAAAGTGAGGACACACTGACGGTTGAGAGACTTTCAACTATAAGCTAATTCATGCAATTGTTTTATATTTGTGTCAAATTCAATATTAATTATATTTGACATCAATAGTGTATAATCTATGAACATATAATGATGAGTGAATAAGCAAAACTTCTTCTACCTAAACTAGCTAATGCATATTATTCTTTCATGAGTAAATAATAAATACTATACGAATATAACAAAATATGCTATACTTGTTATACTTGCTTGTATCAATGATTACATTTTGCAATAGAACACCAATTATTAAGTGTGAGCAATAAACTGCCAGAAATGGAACAACTGGCTTATTCAATTAAGAGGTGTTATAATCTCACTGCCAGATTCGGGTATGCCAAATTCGGGAATAAACCGTTATATTAGTTGTCACTGCTGTTCGTCTTTAAAATATGTTGTTATGTCATTGGTATTTTCATATTGTGCAGTAGCCTCACAACACGTGGCTCATATCTTGGAAAATGGTTTGGAAAAGACCCTCACATATAGGCCATCTAACTGTGGGATATACGTGTACTTCAGAGGATATTAATAATGATAATTACGTGTCAAGGAAAATGGATGGCCCTCGTAATCGATTATGTTCTTGTCATACCTGTCTGTATCCATTCAACGGCTATAAGCTGTAATAGTATCCACACTACTTACATCGTACACAGGACTTACCCTATATACTGATCTTATATACCAGTGAGTGAATTCTCTTTATTATGTAGTTTTTTTGGGCTCTATTACCGTTTTTCTGTGTTATTGTGGTGATGTGCTTGTGGTGGGGGAAAAACCTGTAGCAAACAACTAACGGTAAGACACATGCGCCAATGCGGATATGCATGAGAAATGGAAGTCACCGTGCAAGACGTGTGCTGGTCATGACCTTATCTTCTTTTGTGTACGTAGATCTATTCTCTAACATGGATAAGTTATATCAGAAGAGTGGAACTCAATTACCGTACTATGGCCACTGATCATGATCTTCCGATGTTCTATACCTGGACATAGGAACTTCCGGTTTTCTATACCCGGACGTAGGAACTTCCGGTTTTCTATACCCGGACGTAGGAACTTCCTGAATGTTATGTCTGTGACACGGAACTTTCGGATTGCTATGCTTAGAGACGTGACCTGCCTCATCTTCTGTGTATCTAATACAACAATTATTTGTATGTACTTGCAGATATGTCATCAATGGGAACAAGACTGTGCGTGTTGGTCATAGCGTTGATGTGCGTTGCATATGGGCACAAACTACCCAAACCTATGTGTGAGTAGATTTGCTTTCTACAGGCTAGTTGTGAATAAGCAGAATGAGATTAATAATCACCCTTAGGTGGTCCATATTTTACATTTTGCAGTGAATTAATTAATTTCATGAACAATAAATACACCTTTTCGGTAATAAAGACTTTATTCTATTTGCAATACAACTCATTTCACAAAGTATAAACCATGTCCAGCAAAATGTATCGAGTATTGATATTAGTTCCACAATGCGGACATGCCTGTATGACCAGTAAATTACAGGAACTGCAATTAAGGTTAATGTCTAATGTTTACAGTTCGGCCCATTTTGCGACCTCCGATGCATCCAATGGCAAACATGTTGCGATGGCGACAACCTGGGATGTTCCCAGGAGGGATTCACCCTTTGATGTCAACATTACCGCACCCTCTGATGCTTCGTCCACCAAAGTTGGGATTGTTTCGACGACCATTGTTCGGACCCCCCGTATTCGGACGTCATATACGGCGTCGACCGCTACGGCCCTTTTTTAATGGACGTAAGCGGTTTCCTGGCCCGTTATCACCCAGAAGACGTTACGCTATAAAGAAATGTAAGATATTTGTCATCTCTCTCTCTCTTTCGCTCTCTCTTCTCTCGCTCTCTCTTCTCTCGCTGTCTTTATTTTTAACTCTCCCTCTCTCGAATATAAAATAATAACATTATTTCATGTTCAAAAGGTAAGAATTATACTGAAAAACTGTTAGTGAAATAAATGGACACATACGATGTATATTGATCACGAGTTGTTGGATGGACAATGTAGTACAGCGACTAGAAATGGGTCAATGTCATATGGTATTGCTAACACCACAAGGAACTCTTCTTACCTTGAAAAGTCGTGACCGTATAAATAATTAATGTTAAAACTGGATCATGAATATATGAATATTAATACACGATTGATAGCATACAATTAAAAACAATTAAAATCCATTACTCAGATTGAATTCCGCAGTAATTGTACGCTTCATTGAAAATTATGTTTCAAATATTGTATTTAGATACTACAATCATAGTAGAAAATACCATTTTATGATACAATTTAAACATCGCTTGTTGAATTTCCCGTGCATTTTCTTCATTTCCAGATTTCAAGACGATGGTGGCTCCACAGGTACAGACGGTGATACACAAGGTCGTTCAACCCGTGGTGCACAAGGCCGTTAAATCCGTGATACGGAGAGTCCGTAAACCCGTTATACACAAGGTCGTTCAGCCCGTAGGAAACAAGTACGTTCAACCCGTGGGAAACACGTACGTTCAATCATTGGCACAGCGAGTCCGTCAACCCAGTTTACGACGAGTCCGTCAACCAGTCGTACAGCGAGTCCGTCGAGTCCGTCAACCCGTGGTACAGCGAGTCCGTCAACCCGTGGTACAGCAAGTCCGTCAACCCGTGGTACAGCGAATTCGTCAATCTGCAGTGCAACAACCAGTCGTCACCCTCACGAGTAGCCCCGGGGTGTTTATACACATACACAGGGTGGGAGATGGCACGGGAGCCTCTCAACCAGTTCGTACAAGGAAAACTTCCCGACGTCCTTTGTTTGGTGTTAGTGCTAGGAATACTAAGCGAGTCAAAAGTGTCCAAACATCTCGTGTGCTACCTCGTAACATCGTCTACGTTGACAAACGTAGGATAGAATATGATGCCCAGAATCCAATAAATCGATTGGACGCTGCAGGAGGTATTGCCGGATTGAATGCTATGAATCAAGGGGCTTCTACAGGTGGACATCTAGGCAGGATGTCGAGACTCCGAAATGCCGCTGTTCCCATGACGGACGGATTTCCAGCCCATCTAGTTGTGACAGGGGATGCTATGGGTGGACTTCCAACTGTTGGCAACCTGGGTCAACCTCTAGATATCATTTCTCCGTTTCAGAATCAGCTGTCAATGCCAGCAGATTCGAATGTTAACACACACGGGGGTGTTCAACCAATGGATGTATTTCAACAGCAGCCTGGCCTATCAGGAACTGGAACTAACCTCAACTCGCCGACAGGACCATTGGGATCGTCATCAAACGGCATCCAGGCATTTGTTGAGACACTCCCTCTCCCAGGACAAGGTTCTACTGGAACTGGACAGGGACAGCGTATTGACCCGTCATTTGTAAGACAACACGGCATGCTAGCAGTGACCGTTACAACACACATATCGACAGATCAGCCTGGTGCTCAAGGTAGTAAAATGCTTTCACGACCGCGATATGATATGCCCAAAGGAGGTCACCAGGGTAGCCAGTTATTGGGTAATGGACAGGGTTATATAACGGGAGGACAGAGACTAGCAGTGCCATCAACGATTAACCAGCCTGGACACTCATTGTTTGATCCATTCTCTCCGGGGATATCAGCATCAACTCCAACCAGTCAAAATAGCATACAACAGGCGGGTCAGGGTATGCTACCTTTCCAAACAGCTGCCGATAGAACAGGCCTCCCACCAGCTGGTGTTGTTGAACAGAGGCTCCCAAGGACGTCACCACACGATCTCTTACAAATAGTGCATCCGGGAATGACTAGTGGATTGCCAGCAGATACCGTTGCCATGGGATCGCTCGGATTCAACAAGGGAACAATGCAGGCGAAAGCCGTAGCTGGAAATAACATTATTCCTCAGGGAGCTATGCAGCCGACGACGTCACCACACGATCTCTTACAAATAGTAGGTCCGGGAATGTCCAATGGATTGCCAGCAGGCATGGGATCACAAGGATTCAACCCGAGAACAGTACAGGCGAACGCCATTGCTGGGAATAACATAATTCCCCAGAACATTATTGATAGTACGATGGGAGGACAGCAGACGAATACTGGGCAAATGTTAGATCCAACTAATACTGGGCAAATGTTAGATCCAACTGGCCAAGGAATGCTTTCGATGCCAGGAAATGCAGCTTCGCTTGGCATGAGTGGCACAAACCTTGGAAGTATGAATACTGCCACCGGAGCACAAGGCCAGGGCGTAGATCCAATGGGACAAGGAATGGCAATGCCAGGAGGCGCACTTCCGGTTGGCATGAGTGGTGCAAATCAAGGGGGTATGAATACTGCCACAGGGGCACAAGGCCAGGTCGTAGATCCAATGGGACAAGGAATGTCGATGCCAGGAAGCGGACTTCCGGTTGACATGTTTGGTGCAAATCAAGGAAGTATGAATACTGCCACAGGAGCACAAGGCCAGGTCGTAGATCCAATGGGACCAGGAATGGCAATGCCAGGAGGCACACTTCCGGTTGGCATGAGTGGTGCAAATCAAGGCGGTTTGAATATTGCCACAGGAGCACAAAGCCAGGGCGTAGATCCAATGGGACAAGGAATGGCGATGCCAGGAAGCGGACTTCCGGGTGACATGTTTGGTGCAAATCAAGGGGGTTTGAATACTGCCACAGGAGCACAAGGCCAGGGCGTAGATCAAATGGGTCAAGGACTGTCAATGCCAGGAAGCGGACTTCCGGTTGACATGAGTGGTGCAAATCAAGGGGGTTTGAATACTGCCACAGGAGCACAAGGCCAGGGCGTAGATCCAATGGGACAAGGACTGTCAATGCCAGGAAGCGGACTTCCGGTTGACATGTTTGGTGCAAATCAAGTGGGTTTGAATACTGCCACAGGAGCACAGGGCCAGGGCGTAGATCCAATGGCACAAGGAAGCGGACTTCCGGTTGACATGTTTGGTGCAAATCAAGGAAGTATGAATACTGTCACAGGAGCACAAGGCCAGGGCATAGATCCAATGGGACAAGGAATGCAAATGCCAGGAAGCGGACTTCCGGTTGACATGAGCGGTATAAATCAGGGAGGTATGCATCCGACCACAGGAATACATGGCCAACCCGTAGATACAATGGGTCAAGGAATGTCGATGCCGAGTAACGGACTTCCGTTTGGCATGAGTGGTGCAAATCAGGGAAGTATGCTGCCGACCACAGGAGCACATGGTCAACCCGTAGATACAATGGGCCAAGGAATCATGTCAACGTCAGGAATCGGTCAAGACCCATTGAATCCTTATGGGAATACAGACCCGATGAATCCTACAGGAATCAATTCTATGCAAGATATGCTGCAAAGACAAACAACTAATGGACACCCACAAAACGTCTTTCACGGAACAAACCAAGTTAGTGCTCAGCAGTTCAATCCAACCTCTGGAACTAATGGTGTGCAAGGAATGGCAGACCTAAGTGGACATTCACAAGGAGCTGCCACTCCGCAGACAATTCTGGATCCATTTATGTCTGGAGTCGACCCTACGTTGGCTAACCAACAGATATCATCTGCAAGCAGTCAGCATTCTACAGGTACACCATCACATAACACCCAACAAGGAGGTCAGGATATGTTACCCTATCAGGGCCAAACAGTTGCCGATCAAACGGGCTTCTCTCAAATTGGACTCAACCAGGGATGGGACATTGCACAGGGGAGTTCGAGTTCTGCTCATACTGGTGGAAATAGCATAGCAGGTGGATCACCAACAAACAGTCAAGTGAAAGGATCACAGCAACTAATGCATGACCCAGTACAAGGTAACACAATGACAGGGAATAACATTTTCCAGCAGAATGCTGTTGATGGTACGAGTTTGGTTGGTCAGCCTGTGGACATGCATGGCCAAGCCTTAGATACAACTGGCCAGGGGATGCAGTCGATGCAAGGATCCGGATTTCAGGGCGGCATGAGCGGTACGACCCAGGGAGGCATGCTAGACACAGGTCATGGACAAATCGGACAATTAGGCGCTATGGCAGATGCGAATCAAGCTGGTTTTAGCAATTCAAATGTTAACCCAACCAACCCTATGGCCGATGTTGGGTTCGGTCAGGTTCTAGCTCCAGGAAACACAGGAGCTGCACATAATGCTAATACCCAAGTAACAGATAACCTAATGTCGCCTCTACATACCGCCGACATACACGGATTACCTCAGGGTCAAGGCATAGGTACAAATCTTGGCCATAGAAATCCACATGAAAGCATACAGCAAACTATCCCAAACCAACCGACGCCAGCATTTGATATGCATGGGTTATCGGGATCTAACGCAGGTCTGGGATCAACCGGTGTCATGGACCAGCACCATAATCAAGGACTATATCCAGACACCAATCTAATCTCAGGGAGTACTGGACAGGGGTCTACGGGCAACGCTGTACAGGGAGGATCAGGATATCCTATAGATGCAGCTTCACAGCAAGGTAGCCAGACAATGAATAGACCAGGTCAGCATACAAGCGAACCATATACTCAGACAATAGGTGGCCAACATGGAGCCAGTCAAGGTAACACTCAATACCTACATCACACACATGGACTGCACGACCTGCAGGGAATGGGAGGTTCAGCAACACATGGATTGCACGATCTGCAGGGAATGGGAGGTTCAGCAACAAATGGACTGCACGATCTGCAGGGAATGGGAGGTTCAGCAACAAATGGCATGGGACTTGGCAATCAACTGCCAATGGACACAGCAGGTGGTACGCAGATGAATACAGGTTCTGGACCATCGGGCACAACTGGAAATGGGAATCTGGTATTTGATCCATATATGCCGGCCTTAGAGGCACCTTTGGCGACATCAACATCAAATACCCAGCTGACAAATGGACAAATACCACAAAGCGCTGGCGGTATACAATCAGATCCACATCAGCAGCTACTCCCTGATCAAATGCAGTATACTGGTCAAGGAATATCATCACAGATTTCGCAGCCACAGGATTCTCTTGGAATGGCAAGTCAAGGTCAAGGAATGCCAGCGATGTCAGGAAATGAAATTCCGTTTGACATGGGTGGTGCAACTCAGGGAGGTATGTTTATGACCGACACAACCAGTGGGCAAACTGCAAGTCAATCAGGTGGAAAGCAAACTGCTCAACCAATTGATTATTTAAGCGTAGGTCAACAAGAGATAGTTTCCGGATTGAATGGACAAGGAGGAAGTTATCAGGCGGGGAATCAACCGGTCGCAGACCCGTCTCTTAACACAATTCCATACGAGCCTTCTGTTAACAACTTATTGCCGTCGTCCCAGCTGTACAACAATCCAAGGATGTATGATCCAAGGATTCCTCAACAACCATCTCCCAACGCTATTACTGACAAGCAGACACAAATGAGGACTCCGACAACAACGACTTTAACTCAGGACCCTTCATGGACAGGAAATGGACAGCTCCCTGCAGCAACCGGTCAGTATACCCCCAAACAAGGCGTGGGACAGTCCCTAGAATCCCGACCCTCATTAACCCGATCAGCTGTAGATCACTTCCCTCAAGACCCTACTAATCGGTTCTCCCAAAACCATCAATATCCTAATGACACTTTCCCAAATACCCAGTCAACCTCAGAACATATATCTAACCAGCAGCAGTTTGTAGACGGAAGTCGCGTGCAGCCTTCCGGTCCCATACGTGATCCCGTGGCAGCAGGTCCTAATACACAACAGGATCATCTCGGGGTTTACGGAGGAAGAGCTGGAGCTACCAGCACCCTCCAGCCTAATCTTCCTCGCCGTACACGTACATTACAAACGCAGAACATCGGTGGTAGGACTGCTTCAGAGAGACTTAACAGGGATGGCTACCCCGTGGATAGCGGTAGAGCTCCAGTGTACGTTCCGGGAGCAGACCCCTCAAGGAATGCAGGTACGGTGTTGTCAGGATCAGCCATAACTTCAAGCAGTGCTAATCATGGTGATGCTTTGAGAAGAAACGGTGTTCATGATGCGTTTGATCCCATTAGTATAGGCACGCATACTGGTATACAGACTGGAATGATTCAGAATGCTGCATCAGCTGGTGGTGGAGGAATTGATACTGGACCATACCAGGGACAACCAGCTGCTGACCAAAGAGGCAACTTACAAAGTGGTTCCTTAGTTGGTGGCAGTGGAGTTTCTTTAGACGTCCCAAGAGTAGACACTGTAGGTAACACAGGGACTGTGTTGTCGGGACCAGGGACGATATCAAGTACGAGTGTACAGAACACTGCAGCAAATGTACGAGATACAATACGTACTAATCAACCATACGATAGGTTTGTAGGTGACAGGACTCAACCAATGCATCAACAGGACATTAGAAGGAACCAGGGTACTCAACAGGACATTAGAAGGAACCAGGGTACAGGAACCAGAGCAGAGAATGCTCAAGGAGCCAGCCAACTCGGAATGGCAGGCAGTGCTATTATTGACAATGCTAGAACAGAAACAGGTGTTCATGATGCTTTTGATCCCATTAATATAGGTACACACACTGGTACACAGACTGGAGTGATTCAAAATGCTGCATCAGCTGGTGGTGGGGTAACTGATACTGGCCCATATCAGGGACAACCGGCTGCCATTAGAAGGAACCTAGGTATAGGAACCACAGCGGTGAATGATCAAGGAGTCGGCCATATGGGAGCTATCGGTGATACTATGAGTGGAAAATATGGTTTTGCTGCATCTGATCATATAAATATGGGAACGCCAGCTGGTACTACTGGAGGTGGAACAGGACAAACTGATACTCGACCAATCTTCACGGCTCCATTAGATGGATCAGTGGCACATGGGATTGGGAGAAGCGTCAATGGAAGAAACTATATCCAGAATCAAAGGAATTCTGAATTTACAAACATAGAACAACCAACAAGGCTTCAGAATAATGGGATCTCGAATAGCAAGTCGTTTGTTGATGGTGGTGTGTCTACTCCAGGACAGCTTCCCTCCTCTAAAATGCAGCAAGGACAACACATGCATATGATGCCACAAGACCCTCAACCAACTGATATGCAAGTAAATGGCGTGAAATCACGACCTTCTACAGGACGCGTGGGATTCCCGGACATGCGCATTGGCGAGACAACCAGAAATGCGGGTCAACAACTGATGCCTGGGAGGATTGGACAGATACGAATTCCACCCACGCCTAGACGTCAACCTACACGCTTGAACAGACTTCCGACGACACAAATGAGGCATGCGGATGAATTTTCAAAAGCTGCAGAGCGAAGCAGATTATCGGGGCGACTTCCAGGAAGCATGGCTTCAATGGGGATTAGTAATGTAGTACCTCACTCTACTGCGTCATCAATTCCTGCAAACCATGGAACTGGGTCTGTAGGATCGACTCAAATGCAAGTTCCTGGTTCAGAAGTCACGCCACTTCATGATCCTTCACGTCCTGGCAGCAGAGGCGGAATTCTAGATGGACAAACTGAGTTTATGTCTCTGAACACAAATCCTATGCAAACATCGGATATTAGTCAGTTTACTAATCAACGTGGTTCAGAACATGAGATTAATGGTAACCAGCTGAATTTACAAGAGATCACAGGTGCAAAACCACAATTAGCACGCCTGGATGTGGCGGCCATTGACAACACAGTTGTCGTTGATGGGAGCAATGCGGGCGGACCCACAGGAATCGACTCATTTGCCAGAGCTTCAGGGAATAAAGCACATGAAGCGTCTGGAAAATCAGAGAATAGATTTAGAGAGAACACAGGTCAACTATCGTTGGAGAATCCAAATCCATCAAATGTCATGAACACTGTTCATCAGGCTGTGGAGGGCTTTGGGTCAGTCACGACTCAAAACAGCCTGAACATGGAACATCGAAACAGGAATTCCATGATGACTGGTTATGATCCAAGCCAAATCCGAGATCCCGTAATTATAGATAACATGCAAAACCGTTTGCCATTAACACAATACCAGACAGCACAAACACAACACAATCCTTCTGACTTTGCAAACAAAATTCCCATCAAAACACAGACACGCCAAGATATTTCTGGCTTTGAAATCACTGCAAACACGGTTCCAGCTAGACCGCAGACATACCCATACATTCCTGGCTTTGACGTCAATTCAAACACAGTTCCTACTAAAACACAAACATATCCAAACATCCCTAGCTTTGACACCAATTCAAATACACTGCCCGTTAGAACACAACCACGCCAAGACATGCCTGGTTTTGACGCCACTGCAAACACAATTCCCCTTACAACACAGACACACAAAGACGCTTCTGGCTTTGACGTCAAACAAGATATTAGCATGCAACCATTCAATCAAAGAGGTATGTCTTCACAGTCAATGTCAGATGGGCAGCCTTTACCCAACGTGGAGGGAAACCTCGCTACAGTACCTGACCAGCCTACATCAGGTTATTCCAATCTAAATGCACAGTTCGTTCCAGCGGATCAAAGCAGAATGAATGATCAAGCGGTGTCCAGTTCAAAGACAGTTAATAGTTTTGCTAATACCATTGCGGATTTAGGTAAAGCAGCGCCAATAAACCCAGACCTTCAGATGTACCTGGAAGCTGGGAGACATTCAAAAGGTTCCATTGGTGCTAGCAATGGACAATTACAACCTATATTTGGACCAGTCGGAACTGGTAGGGGATATTCAACGATGGCTGTGTCCGACATGCAAAAGAGTCAAATGATATCGCAGGCGAATGGCAATCTGCAAGGTGATGGGGCACAGATTAACACCGCAAGAACTCTACCAATAACAGATGAACAGCGCGTAGGCCAGGTTGCATACTCAAATACAGCCAATGCAGAGATACAACAACTTGCACAAAATACCAACAGCAAACAAACTATTCAGACAAATACACGACAAACACAAAACAGGTATGCAACCAATAACAATGTCAGTTCACGCGATATCAATGCATCAGGACAAAACGAAATAATTCAGCCATTTTCTAGAACCGGGAGTAATGTAAGATATGATGGCTCCCAAGCATCTGGTCAGAACCAAGTCCAGGCAGATGGATCCTTCTATCAACATCTTGACACGCAACAGCTAGTGAACAGAGGCCAGGAAACATCCCAGTCCACAACTGCAGGTGGGCACAAAGACACAGTCAAAGGTCAAACTAATTCTGGAGATATGAAGTCACCTGGATACAACCTTTGGCTAGAGAGCACAAGAGACCTACGAACCGGTCGGTTCCGCCATGGAGAATGGGTGTCCAGCGTACCGAGTACTTCTATAAACCACACGCATTCCACGTATACGATCACGCCAGCTCAGCGCCAACTGTTCAAGATCATACACAAAGTAAAAGCGTTCCACACAAAGGAAGTCTCACGTACGACAACCTCACAGAATCACGTCTCCACAGAGAGACAATCACTATTGTTTGATGTTCTCGGAATGCTGAAAAACATCGTCGTCAGTGATATAGAGAAGAACATGAAGGATGTATTATATGCTAATGGACAATTCATGGGAGCGGCGGCTATCGAATACTACAACAGGATAGTGCATCTATTGGCCATCCTCCCTCCGCAGAATAGAATGGAAGCTACCACTCTGGTGTACTTCAGAAGGCAGCTGGGCCTACTGGGCGAATCCATGGGTATTACTGGTGGTGGTGGTGGAAATAAGGTATGGTATGACCGATATCCTCGTCAACCTTCACATGCTGGTGCCGGTGTTCCCTCCCTACCCTCTGTGTCGTCTACCGTCCCCGGGGATCAGGGTATCGTCGCCCATCCAGGTTAGTGCATCTTCACTTTTACGATAACAATCCATGTTAATGCCAGATTATTTTACTAATAAGATAAAGGAGTATCTCTTCAATACGTTTCTGACTGTTGGACATTTGCAATTCACAATTGTGTTTGTCTTTCGTATCCAAATGAATGACGAAATATTACTACTAAATCTTTCGCAAACTATTTATGGGAGATAGTAAAGACATACAATCAAACAGGTTAATGGGCATTTTGGACTAAACTGGATCTAAAATGTATTAGTGAATGCACCATATCAATATAAATGTACTTCCCTTCAACTCTGTAAACCCCAAGCCTCCCGACTTCACTATTTGGTATTTACGTAAAGGGGAACATTTATTCTATTTGGTCTTCTAGTAAGAGTATTCAAAGGTAAGGTATAGTGTGCTTAATCTGTATACCGGTACATGCATATTTCTTATTATAAATTACCAGTCGACTGTAAATTAACGTTGTAAAGCGTCATATTGGTATACGAACCTTTCTATAGGAAGTATCTACGAACATGAACTGTGAACCTGGCCGTTTACGGTTCTTTCTTCATAGATACTTCCTGTAGGGTAATTATGACCATTTGTATGAACAACACAAATTCTAATTTGAAACATCTTCATCGAAGAATGCTTTGATGACAATGCAATCGCCAAATAACTTGCCCATATATAGATGTCTAAGATGAATACATAGCCGTACTGATATACTATCAAAACATAAATGTCTGTCGTAGTCTTCACAATTGTTCAGCAATATGTTTTTAAAAGCTGTAATGGTTTGCATTTTGCAAGAAAAGAAAGACTGTGGGGTCTGAGGCAGTGTGGCGTTCGATCATAGAAACCCGCCCCAGTAGGAATCCGTAAATAATATCCACAGAAGTTATCTTTCCTATGCTGTTCTGTTAGGATTAGATGCAGTTATCATTCTTGGTCTGTTAGTACCATCCAGCGCTTGAAGCTTTACTGCAAATCTATTTATTATCTTAAGATTTTACATGTTTCTTTCCACCGTAAACTTAAACCGGATTTGATAGAAATAATCTTGCTTCAAGACAAAGATGATACTTTCTGAAAAATAGAAATACTGTATGATGGCAATGAAGGTTAAAACGCATTCTATCGAGGGGTTACAGCCAGAACCTATATCAATTGTTTCAGGAACTGCTGGTTATAATTCACAAGCTGGTACAGGCGCAGGATATAACGTCATGGGTATGTATTTTTATTTCAACAGACATCGACTATATTTGAAAACATATTGCCAACTATCGTTATTATAAACACTGGCTTTCGTTAATGTGACTTCAAAAGGAAGATAACGGTTATTAATAACGGTTACTAACATTGCATTAGTATGTTATATCATATATATATATGCTGATATACATTAAACGACCTCACAATATATATGTGGTTTACTACCGCAGATCATTACCTACAGCGTGAGTTCATGGACGCCCTTCAAAGTCCTGTTCCTCAAGGCACAAAAAGAAATGGAACATCAGCGTCCAAAGCCACGCCCACTAAGTCAAGACTCCGCCCACAAGCACCTACAAGGACCACCTCTCAATCGACAAGCGGCAGTTCTACATCTCATGCAAAACATGCGACTGGCGGTCATGGAAGTCCTAGCAGGAGAGTTCCAGCGACCATAAGGTTGCAGCCTGCGGGCAACGATCCAAGTTTCACACCCACAAACGGGATACCTCTGGGAATGTCAGTCGCAGTAGCTCCGGGTCCGGCGAGAATAGGCTCTTCAGCATCGAGAAACGATCAGGCAGCAACCAGCGGAACCCCCTCTGGTGGTACAGCAGGCGGTAGTCAAGTGAGGTCTGGAACGTCTGGGCCGTCTAGGAATACCGTTGGTTATACGATGTCGGATGCCGGAGGCGTGGCAACAATGGAAAACACCGTGGGTGGACCACTTGACAAGCATGGAAGCCTGAAGCAAGGAATGCAAGGACAGAAGGCCATGATATCCGGCAACCATCAACAAAGAACACCGATGCCTAAGAAAGGACATTCAAAGAAGGAACTTAGAAATCAACAGTTGAGGAATGAATTATCTCAACTGCATTCTGTTATTTGGGATCGGGTTTCAGGATATGGTGGCCAAACACACCAAACTTCTACGTCGGTAGAAGGCAGAGCAGCAGGAACAGGTCACTCTGCAGGACTGAATGGTCCATTCAACATGCCAGTGCCGGGTGCTTCGGCGGATAAATCCACACAAGAGAAACCATTGTTTAATACTCGCAGCAAATCTACATCCAATACAAAACAAGGATCGTCATCCCGAGCTACAACTGCACACCCAGATCTTCTTCTGACCTTATCCACAAGCGACCCTCATCAAGGAATAGCAAAAACAACGACTCGTATGTCCATGGGAGGGAGAACTCTCAATAGGAAAACTGGTACGCACGCCGCAGCCACAGGAACTGGTTCAGTTCAGGGGAGATCATCCGGTCCACACGAAGCCGTTCCAGCTTCCCGTGTGTCAAACGTACAGATGGAGGCAATTGGACATGCATTGCTAACTGGTTCTACTCTCACATCCGGCGCGTCTGATCTAGTCACGTTAGGGGGATCCACGATGACAACAGGCAGTGCATCTTCTGCAGGAAACCCTGATCAACACGCGACTGGTCATGGACATTCTACCAATGCTGCTGCTGCTCCGGGAAGCCAAGACATATCTAAAAGTTCTACGGTGATGGGAAACCACGTCGGTGTTGATGGTGTCATATCCAATAAACGACACACTGGTCATTCGGGAGTCCAGTCTAGTCCAAGAGACTCCGCTTCAGTTGGTAGTGGTGCTGGGAATAATGAACAAAGGAAGACCTCCACTTCTCAACAAACTCATCATCAAACCAGGGCATCATTTGTAACGCATACTCGCACGATTGGAGCAGTCAGGCAAAAGTCGTTACAAGGAAGTCTGCAAGGCAGATCCATGTATAGAGATTCTAAAACCTTACGGACAGACCCAGGCCAAAAGGAGGTCACATCTAATGGTGCAACTCAGGGAAGCACTGTTGCTGTATCTGCTGGCGGCACATCGCAGCCCGGTACAGGCAATGGACGGACATTGCATACTAAGGTTAAGTCCGCCCCGGAGTATTACATGGCCAGTCATTTACGGCTGCTTCCAAGAAGGCCACAGATGATGGCTAGAAATAATATGATCCCAATGAATCCGACGTCGGGACAACGTTCTGGGAAGATGGGCATTCCTGTCATTAGTTCCGCCAAGGCTGCTGTGCAAGAACACCTGTACAAATACGGACAATTCATTGACAGAACAGGTAGACTTCAAACTGGTTTACATCTTCAACGCAGTCGTCTAGGTACGGTAGTTACTTCTTCGAAGTAATATAAGGATTTGGGAACGAGACGAATGGTGGTATGACCAGTGTTTACCTCTTCGCCAGTTCCAGTGTAGGCCGATTAGTAGAGATTGAAACACTTTCATGTAGTATCGAACTATTTAATAATGTGTATATCTCAGCAATATAAATATAGCATGCAATTATATAGGTGTTACCATGGTTCAGTTACGCCAAATAATCGTAACATTACAAGGGTATAATTAATACGGTATATACATTTAATTGTTACGATTCTCAGGTCTGGTAGTTCTGCACTAATAGTGTTGGTGGTGGTCTAGAGGGGGTATGGATGGTAAGAGAGGGGAGAGTGAGAGAGAGAGAGAGAGAGAGAGAGAGAGAGAGAGAGAGAGAGAGAGAGAGAGAGAGAGAGAGAGAGAGAGAGAGAGTGAGAGAGAGATAGAGAGAAAGAGAGCAGTGGGCATCCTCGAAAAAACAGTATATGTATACTTACCATCCATGCAACGGATGCTAATTATGCATAATGGCTTGTTTCAAGGATAGGCATGTCGATGGAAGGATTTAAAAGAAATAGTGACGATGCATAGGAACAATATAATGTTATTTTCCGCCTGGTATTTGGCTAATTCACTTTAATTTTTGCGCTTTCAGCTGTCTAAGAAGTATACAGATATTGAGCAAGGGCACAGGTAATTAATTGATGAATGAGTGAATGAATTTATGTTTAACGTCACTTATGATATACTTTTGTTTGTAAAGTAGTTTGCAAAGTAGTTTATAAAGTAGTTCGATGTATACATTTCAGTACAAACATTTCAATAATGGTGTATAATTAATTATCATTTATATTTCATGATCGTGTACACATAATGCCATTCTATAAATGTGTATGTATTAAGTACACTTCCAAGTTCCAAAATTGGGTTTTATGCATTTAATGACCATGTACATTTCAATGACCATGTACATTTCAATGACCGTGTAATGTACATTTCAATGACCGTGTACATTTCAATGATCGTGTAATCGTGTACATTTCAATATGATTGAGCATATTTCATGACCACCGTGTACATATTGTGACCGTGTACATTTCAGAGAGGTTGCCGCGGCTTGCCGATCCTTGATCCAATATATCCAGAAGTACTTTAGAAGCCATCGCATTCATCACACACTTCATTAACTCGCACCATAGAGATGTCACACCTGGTGACAACGTCCATCAATCACAAATAGTCTGTCCGAAATATTGTGCATTTCCCTGTGTAACCTCCTTGACTTAATTTGTAGTAAAACTTGTGTCATCGACCTAGTGTTGTCAATTCATTTGTATATTTATACCGGTATGTCCTTCATCTGTACAACATCCATCATAATATGTGCTGTGTTCCTAATCTCGTAAGACAATGGCTACTTCCGGAGAGAAACCCTCACATACACACATACCCACACGCCCCCACACACACACGCATGTCCGCAAATGCGCATTGTTTTTATCAATATAACCATTGTTGGCTTCAGTTCCATTGTCGTTAATGTGTGCTAATTTTGTTGAACATATTGTATTTTCCCACAATATACTATCACGATATGGTACATAGTGATGTTAGTAAGAATGCATTATAGCAAAATTTAAATATTGAATTGATAACACAATTATTCTGTTTCTACAACTTGGTTTGCACTATGCATATTCATTTATTCTACACTATATACTGTATAGACCAGCCGACATATAATGCTCTTGCAGTACATCAATAGTCCTTCAAGGAAATTGGAAACTGAATATAGCACCAAGTCGTCCTTATGCAAATTAAAATTCCAAATTGAACATCGAACTTTCTGCAATTTGTAAACGGACCGGAAATTGCACCCGTTGCACCCTGTTTAGCGCTCAGCATTAATAGAGTAGACGAAGGACCGCGACTTGGAGGGTATTTAAAAAAGTGTCTAGATATTAAGTAGACATGAATAATAAGTAGACATTACTACTTGACAGATTTCAAGTACCAGGCACGTATCCTTTCACGAATCTCTCTTATCTAAAGATTTTAACTACGATGGTATCCTTTCACTAAGCTCTCTTATCAAACGATTTTACAATATACGATTATTTTAAGACGCTTCCTTTTATACAGATGTGAACATAATCAGTTAGATTAATTTTGGTTGCATAACATTTGGTCACACCCTATTGCAAATAGTTATCTATGAACAGATTATAATTGCACATGCATTCAGCCAACTGTAACTGTCACAGTAAAATAGTACGTAACGCATATTCATACTTACCTACATCCTTGAAAACCCAGGCCGTTATGACTACACTAGCCTCCTTTAGTGTAGTCATAATGACCTGGTGTTTCGAGGATGACTTACCTATACCTTAGATTTTAAAGGTGGGCTATCATAACCAGGCTCCAACTTACCTTAATAAACGACTAGTTACGACAGAACAAAGACCATACAATCTCAGAAATTC
>JAUTBV010030785.1:0-21252 GCA_032361325.1 Lepetodrilus fucensis | reverse complement strand
TGCACTAGTGCAATATTTATTATTTATTGCATGGGTGTTATTGCACTCAAACATGCTATGTTATGTGATAAATATAATGTATAGATTAAGTCTTGACGTTAGCATCACAACCACACGACAGCCATGCACAACCACACGACAAAACTATACAATAGTTGAAGAATTGTAAGTGAGTATTTTTAGTATAATTTATTATTTTAAATATTATGACTTGAAAAAGACATGACATCAGAACTATGTATGGAATGGATTGCACTGGATTCCGAACAATGTTAATATACCGGTAGACATATGGATATTAATTTCTGTCATATATGCTACAGTAATATCGTGTAATCAGGGATTACTGGAAATCCCTGATTTTTTTAGGGATTTCGTGAACTTACTGTGAGGGCCAGGGATTACTGGAAATCCCTAAAATTTCCAGTAATTTCCAGAAATCCCTGAAATTTACTGATGCCCATTACAAAGTGTTATTAGGGAGCTGATTAGCCGGGGTTGCCATTAAAGTGTGTTAAGTAAACGGCTTACATGTGACTTACTTTAGACATGTAGTGTTGATATGTAATCAGGTAGTTACCTTGCATTGTCACTGGTAGCTTACTCAAGTATTGTTATATACGTTGGAAACAGTTGATTAAATTTTAACAGTGTGCGTGTAATTGATGGCTTCCATGATTTGTACTATAAATGTACCGTCTATGGAAGCAGTTTTTATGGAGAAACTATGTACAAAGTATGAAACATGTAATAAGAACTGATACCTAAATCCAATTATTATACCAAGATTGAAGATAACAACCGTTGCAAGTGTTTTAAATCTAAGTTGAAGTATAATTCACGCTGTCATGCCAACCTCAGCTGCTGTAACAACTAGTAGAATGTTATGAAACAATTAATAAGCTAGCCGACATGTGAAATATGCGCCCGCCAGTGTATTTTTGACCTGAATAAATATTGTATTTTAAAAATGAAACGGTGGATTTTTACCCCGAATAACTATTGAATTTTAAACTGTTCTCATGTCATTTATCATCATCCTGAATACATATTGTATTTTAAAAATGAAACAGTGGATTTTTACCTTGAATAAATATTTAATTTAAAACTTTTCTCATGAAAATTGATTTTAGGGATTTCGTGAAATCCCTGACTACGTTTTTCAGGGATTTCTGGAAATCACTGGGCGTTTTAGGCATTTCCAGTAATCACTGATTACACGACCTTACTGTAACATATATACATATAGATGCAGCATGAACACATGCAAAAATAAGGTTGTAATTAAAAACAAAACAAATAGTATAAAGGTATAAAGTCTAGATCTATATTGTGAAACATTACAAATACATGTATTGAAAATAATTCGATTTCTTAAAAAAATACAAAAACAAGCTGACCATCAATTTTCTTCATATCATACGTACACCTATAATATTGGCGCATAGCCATACATTCACAAGAGTTGTATACTCCCCGGAGTGTTGAGAATGAATATGAGAGTACACTGATCAATTGACCGGGATAATACTATAGGACTATGAGCATGCGCAATTAGCGTGGATTTGGCGCAATACTGGTACTATTGAAGCTAGACTACCATAAGCTTTCATTTCTCCTTCACTTTATTGTACATACTATACTTGTTATTTAAATGCACCATGTAAATATTTCAAGATGAGGGGAGCTATTCTCGAAACGTTCTTACGATCTTCTTAGCCTAAGAACGTTCTTAATTTTGTCTTAAGAATACCTATATATAGCACGAGCTATTCACGTTCTTAAGCTAAGAAGATCTTAAGAAGTTTCGAGAATAGGGGCCCAGTTCTTTTTCCTAAGTTGGCATATCTTGTACTACCAACTAGTTTTCTATTGTGAATAAAACATGTTTAAACTAAACTAAACTAGTTTTGCCAGTTTCTATTGATTTCGTGGAATGAACGAAGAAACATAATTGATGTTTTCCGTATGAAAGGAATTATGTACACTCTGGATTGTAAAGCAAAGCTTTCAGAATATATATCTAACGTGTTTAAATCGCCAGATATCGGCATTAACGGTAACCACACAGTTACAGAGCAGTCTATCTGTCCAAATCACTTGGTTCAAATGGTATCTCAATATTTGACCATGATGTTTCACCAATTGCTCGCTTTCAAATTGTGATTGTGATAATGGTGGATATCTACGTCTACGTGACTATATATAGATTCACCGGTGTCACAGTCAAAGGAAGCTAGCTGTTCTGAACATCACAGTAAATATTAAACTACAATGAACAAGGCCTAGCATTAAAAAAGGTTAATGCATGTATAACTGTGGTTTACTTTTCTCATGCTGTTACTGTCGTTTAACGTGGCATGGTCAACGTTGCACTCTCTCTCTCTCTCTCTCTCACACTCACACACACACACACACACACACACACACACACACACACACACACACTCTCTCTCACACTCACTCACGCACTCTCACTCACTCACACACCCACACACACCCACACACACACTCACAGACATATTTTGTTTTACATTTTCGTACAAGGGCTTTTTGTACATCCTGTGAGGATAGAGTTGAGTCATCAATGTGTTTTTCACCCAAGGTTGATGACAGCATAGCTTTGACATAGCTAGCTAACACATTGGTGCACTGTGGTTTGGTGGTGTCCCAACAACCATTGCTTGCTAATGTCGTAATGGTGCAGTCTTCACTTTTACATGAATGCAAAATTAACACAAATTTATATCAATAAACATTTATTCATGAAAAATGCAGGTATGAAAAGGTATTATTGTCTCTCCTTTCTTCAAATTTAGTATTTTTAATTTAAAAAATCAAATTATTTTATTTGATCCATCAATCCACATTTACTAAAAAGTATGTAAAATTCCAGATGTTTTTTCCCTCTCACAAAATAAGAACATAAGTCAGAATCTTTTTACTGGTAACAAATAACATTTCCTCCACATCCAAATGAAATATAAAACACTAGTATCATCCTGTGGTTGTACTTAATACACACAGAGAGTTTATGTATTGCACAGAGCTATAAAGGCAATTGACAACAAATCATGAAACATAACAGCAACAGGTATGTCTTTTGTGAATTATTACCACATACTAGTAGTAGTAGCACAGATAATGAACAACAGCCATGCACAACCAACTTCTAGATATGGAGCCAAATGTTCAGTATAGCACATGTATCACTATTATTCAGTTCAGCATGTCCATGGCATTATATTGATGGTAGATTGGTGTGGTAATGAGCTAGACATTTGTGAGCATTCATAAATACTTTCATAGTGCATTAATGAACTAGTGTTGAAGGCCTACCATGCTCACATAATATAATAATGAATGAATGTATGAATGAGTGCTTTACATCTCAGTGGGAATATTGCACCCATAGCCAACTACAATGTTATTACACTTGGAACAAAACAATTCAGGAAATGCTTACTGTATGTGTAATGTATAATACTTTATTCCAGTTCCTGTGAAAGTCACTTATTATTAGTAGAATCATTAACAGACCATGACTTTTGATCATAATTACTCTCAATTTCCCCCAAAAGTGTCCTAAATGATGGTATATTACGTATTAACCATTCAAGAAAAG
Organism: Lepetodrilus fucensis; assembly: GCA_032361325.1. Taxonomy (NCBI): domain Eukaryota; kingdom Metazoa; phylum Mollusca; class Gastropoda; order Lepetellida; family Lepetodrilidae; genus Lepetodrilus; species Lepetodrilus fucensis. The sequence goes on along the minus strand of JAUTBV010030785.1, from coordinate 17,627 downwards.
CTAAAAAATGTATGTGTAATGTATAATACTATATTCCAGTTCCCGTGAAAGTAACTTATTATTAGTAAAATAATTAACAGACCATGACCGTTGATAATAATTACTCCCCCCACCCCCCAAAGTGTCTAAAATGATGGTGTATTATTAACCATTCAAGAAAAGCTTTAAAATGTATGTGTAATGTATAATACTATATTCCAGTTCCTGGGAAAGTCACTTATTATTAATAGAATAAATAAGACCATGACTTTTAATCATAATTACCCCCCCTCCCCCCCACCATATGTCAAAGGAAACAATGTAGAACGGGTATGAAAAGCAGCAATATTTGCACTATGCCCCAAATTCAAGATCACATCAAGGTAAATTTACAACAACAACAAAACAAACAATGTAACAAACTGTTTGACCTCAATATGAAATTTCAGTAGTACAACTGCAACCACCAAACAGTAACAGCATAAACTGTAGTTTCAATGAGTCTGCCTTGTACAAATCTGGGGGCCTATTTTCAAAACATACTTACAAACTTCTTAGCCTAAGAACAGTTTGTAGCCATACTATAAGAATCGCTAAGATTGTCTTACGATCTTAAGAATGTTTCGAGAATAGGCCCCCAGATTCCCAACATTGCCAGGTAGTCTACAGGCCATCCAGTGGTTTATGAACAGAGGTTTATAAACACCATTGCAGACATGCATTAGTGCCTCTCTGAAACAGTAGGTTGACATAACAAAACACATACCAAATCTAAATGATTGTCTATTGCATAATGACTGTATGATAACAATTTGAGCCTTGGACATTTTAGTTGTGATTCTGTCTAAGATGTTATAGTAATTCAATTCAATCGTTGACTAGCCCCTGTGTTATCTGCAATAACTGCGACGCAATACTAATTTTAACACAAGCTTGCATGCTGCCTGACAATCGTAAATACTTTACGAAGTCTTGGGTCAGAGATATGCACTCTTCCCTAAATGGTAGGTTTCCATTACGTGGCCATACCTTCGGCCCTAGATGGTAAGTTTCCATTAGTGGCAAGGCCATCAGATGGTCCTAACAATCAAAATGCATGTTACAAAATGAAATAAGAATTAAGTAATCCTGGGCTCCATGGCATATTCTTGGAATTTGTTATAGTGAGAAAATAGCTCTTCAAAAATTAACTTACCGGTAAGCAGAAACCCAGTTAGGCAAATTCTTAGTAGTTACGAACTTCTAATACCCAGTATTTGGACTTACAAAGTTTTGAGAATACGGGTCCTGGTATTTTATGAATTAAAGAAACAATTCTATAAGATGGCTGGGTAATTTTCATTAAGATTACCGGCCACAAAAATAATAATGCCAAATTAATCCACTGTAAGTCCATTTATGCATTTTAGTAAAGCTGACAATATATTTGTTTGCGTAGGAATTTCAATGTATATTTATTTGCGCATAGGCCACAAAGTGGACCTTCCAATCAAATTACTACTTGAAATTTAAGAAATAGAATTCTACATCATTTCTGATTTAACTAGGCTGACCTATTCTATGTCTAATAATTCTAAATATGAAAATGAGATTTAACTCAGATTATCTATTCTATAACTAATATTATATGAAAATGAAAGCATTTACATTCCATTTGTAAAAGTTGATAACATATTTAATTGACATTCGTCTTGTTTCCACATTTCCACCATAACGTCAACCTTCCACTTGGGTCCGAGTGGATATGAGGTCTGCCTGAATGACTGTCCGAAGCTCAACACAGGGGTCATCTCAAACTTCTTTTGAGAATTATTTTTTACATATGACATGTGTCCACATTTTTGTATAATGATTCAACATTGAATATTCAAATAGCACTTTATAACTAATAGAAAACTATCATTCACAAATATTCATTGGTTTTAGCACTGATAACATTCTGCACCGATACGTTGATACGTTAATACTACTGTAGTACATAGTGTATAGCCTACATTGTTTTCAGCTAGCTGCACTTTAGCAATGCTACTTGTGGATAATTGAGGAGGTAGTTTCAAGTGTTAATACAGAAATAGCACCAAGTCACTTTAGTAATAACTATATCAGTAAAGCTAAATAAATGGAAATTCTATTCTTGGAATTTCAACATATTATGTTTAAGATGTAGTATTGCTCTGGAAATGCATGTAATAAGATAATGTAAAATTACATGTAAGAATTGTTTAATTGCCTTGACCGTGATACTATAAATACCCACAGTTACAACTTAGGCTATGTATGTTTAACCCTTTCCCTGCTGGATTAGGCACATGCATGGATCTTTATGGCATCTCCTGTTGCCTCCAGCATAATAGTTTAATAGTTTTCCCCATCGATAACTCCTAGACTTGAGATTCAGACCAAATATTTACAGAGATATTTCAACAACAAGAATGACACTGTGATGCAAATATTCAATTGGTCTACCACAAAAAGATACATTTTTGCAATCCCATAATACAATCGGGCTTTGCAGCATACCAGTATATAAATTTATTAAACTTGATTACAAGACCTCCATTAACCATAATGATAAAATCAAGGCATAACATGTCAATGTAATATTTACATTTCAATGCCAGGCTTGAAACACCACCCAGAAATACGAAACAACCAACACTGTAACTATTAGGCCAAGAAGACTTTGGCCAAGTCCACCGATACCAGAAACATTTATTCTACCCTCTACAAGGCTACAAGGACATGTTAATGGCAAAAATCTGTTAATTTAAATTCCTGATAGGAGCATCACTCACTTCATATGATTTGAAAAATAAAGACAATTAATTTAGGTATTCAAACTATTAGAAGGTTTGAATTATTTGGGTAATTACTGTATATGGATGAATTAGCAAAGCAATCTCAAGATTTGGACTAAATAATGATCACAAGATTGACTATATCTAGTGATGACATGCATTGTTAAAGGAGATGCACCAATAGTAATGTGGTTACTTTACCTCATTACCGTACATAGATAATGGTTCCTACAGTATTTGAATAGTGTAAACAGTAGTAAAAGAAACTAGTCTGTATTGCTTCCTTGTAATATAGTTTTGCTTCAACCTGTAAGTTCCATTCTATTTAATCTTCAATTTTGTTTATTATATATTTGTTTAAAAATGTATAATATTTAATGTATGTGACTGAAACTATATTGAGCAGCATGGATAACGATTAACACCTGTTGAAGCTATTCCCATCATGGTCAACTAATCTAAAAAATAACCCCCGATAATGCAGACTGCAGTTTAAATGAATTAATGGCGATGTTACAACTGACTTATATTGCGACAGTTAGCGATACTGTATTACTATACGTATAGTAATACAGTATCGCTAACTGTCTTACTGTATTACTATACGTAAGTACCGTAAGTACCATAATAATAATGAACAATGTCACAATTTATGCATAAAATAGCATCTCATGTTGCATACAAAATAGACTAGTTTCACATAGATAAATAAAATATGTTTCTAATACTACCTACAATATGTTGTGATGTATTTTTGACCTGATTTGCATGTTAATACATATACATGTATATTCATAATATTGGTTATAGCAGATAAATTATACATTCCATTCACTATACCCAAAATTATTAAAGGAACAGGATATTTATGTTTGGTACTATACACATGCATTTCTTCAATGTGAAATCGAACTCTAATGTGACTTATGTACATGCACTAATATAAATAAGAGCATCACACAATTTTGGCACATGTGGTTACATCGATGACATAATTCCAGTATTCTATCTATACCATAATCAATGTTTGGTTTTCTGCCTCACATTTATTAAGGCACATTCATAACATTTGTACCTCCTGAACTTGCACCAGAAAACATAAGTATGAGATAACATCTTTTATGTCTTAAATTTAATTCATAATTCTAAGTAAATATGGACACCAACGAAAGCAAATTCAACACGTGAAAAGAACATGTAAAATATTGCATGCAAAGATGATCTGGCATCTAGAAATAAATTCTAAGTCCATAAACTGTTGGGCATTTATCTTAGAATTATTTACATCATCTTTCCTTGTTATACGATGAAGAATCTGGTTGAGATGGCTAATGATGCATGGATATACACACTTGGGACAAATGAATAGGTCATAATACAATAAAAATTGGATATGTATGGCATTCTTGGTGGTTCAAATAAAAGAACAACCATAGCGGTTTTCGCTAAGATCCATTAAATCCACATTCATGAACAAGTCGAGAACTTTTTCTCTTATGTGTTAAAAATTCACTTGAAATAAAAACGAGTTAAGTTCAGGCTATGAATAATACCAAGACGAGTCTAAAAACAACATGAGTATTACTGTCCGATAAATAGCGATATGTAATTTACAATTTGCATCAGTTTCTCTAACGATATTCGATAACAACTATCCCTACGACAATACAACAAAATGGACAATCACTTTTTGTTCTTTGCCTTTGGACTTGCAGGTGGAGAGAAAACATTGGAGGAAGAGGGCACTTTGGAGGAAGAAGACTTGCGAGTACGAACGGACCATCGACGCGAAGATCGTTGTATCTTAGCATCTGTTTCATCATGCTCCGAGAATCCAGAATCACTTCCTGCAAAAATATAACAAAATCTTTAAAATATTTGATGCATGTATATTTTAGAGATTTAATATTACGTATTGGAATAGAATTTAACTTAAAATCAGAAATGAATGCACCAAATGTCAACATCATTACATAGCATCTTGAAGAAAAAAACACTAGAGCAACTTAATTGATTTCTTATGGTATTTAAATCAGACAAACATTTATAATGAGATTCACATAGAATTGATTACACATGCATCACAAACTGAAAAGAAAAACATGCAAAATTAGTCATAACTGAAGAATAAACAAAACAACAGAACTAAAACATGCCGTCTACTATGAAGTTCAAGGGTAATTTTAACAAATCTGTTTTGTTGAGCACTAATACCTGTAGAACATTGCTTGTGCTCAAGTGCACTGTGTCACTACTGTGGTGCTTTGTAATGTTATGATTGTAAAATCTGACAGGCCTATCATCAATCAGTTAATTACGGTAACCATTATTGTAAATTAAAGACTTTCTTAAATTTTGAACATCGCTAAAAACATTTGTAGGCATAGGTTAGGATTGTTTCTGTGAATGAATTTATGAATGTTTCATTTCCATGAATGTCTGTTTCCATGAATGAATGAATTTAACATTTTACGTCACAGCGGGAATATTTCACGCATAGGCGACGACCTATTTCTATAAATTATGCAGTGCTATGAACAAACTTTCCAACATAGACATGGCGCAACATAAATATGCACATGTTGTTTCTATGAATATATGTTTCTATACATTTGTTCCTACATGAATTGACGACTTGTGTCTATTACTGTAAATGTTATGTTATCGTACCAATCATATTACCCATCACTTCATAAATCTAATAGATGTAACATATCAAAAATACAATATCTTCAGGAATTAAATCACAACATTTTCTTCAAACACATACGAGCTGAAACAGAGAGATATTCACATGCATGTGCTAATAGTACATGTGCACATTCAAAAGAAACATAGCAAAACAGAAAACAAAAATGATGCAGACAAACTGAAAATGAAGCAAAATGGGTGCATGACAATGCTCAATATCAATATAAAACTCACCAATAATATCCCGGAACGGAAGCAGAATTTGAAGAAAAGTGTTACGTACGCAGCCAACATTATTTAAACATTTCCGAAATTATTAATTAATTTACATTTTTTAATATATGGAGTCAATTTTATAGTAATTTTTTTTTACAACAAATATCAGAATCAATGCTTCCGAAAATAATAATAAATAATTTAAAAGAAATAATGTTGGCTTTATTGTTGTTGAATTGTTTGATGTTACATGACAACAGGTGAACATCACTGAACATACCTTAGTTCAAATACAGTGACTGTACTGACCGTTTTCATAACGAGGCCAACTTCGGCCTGCTCTCGATCATTCATTTTACTGAAGATGACTAAATCCCACCGCTTACTACTCATAATGCATACAAATCACCAACTCTACGATGTTGATTCCATGTGTCAATGCTATGTAGATGACCAGCTGTGTTAAAATGACAGATGATTTGTAGATGAAAGTAAATATATGAAGATGATTTATGCAAAACTAACAAATTTCCAGAAAGATCTGCCCAGGATTTCTTGAAATAACAACTTGGATCTCTGCCCTAGTTTAAAACTTTTATATTATCCTGAGATGCAGGTTTTAGTTAACAATTGGAAGCAAGTTATCAAATGTTTTTTGGGGGGGATTTTGAGTTCAAAATGAGGTGAGCGTGAAATCGTACTCAAAGTTTCGTAACCTTGGTGCCAGATATACCCTATCATATTCCATTTCTTGCTTCATGCATCCGCTTTGTAAATACATTACTCCTACGATGATAAGAAATATCATTAAAGGCATAGAATCCCAGTTTGTTGACATATTTCATAGTCAAACATATTTCACCTGAAAGTATGTACATTTGATTTGTCTACAAAGTACATTTGACAACAAGCTACATTTTCTGCACACTCCACTGGTTTTCAATATTTTTATATTTTATTTATATTTTGTATCTATTGCTAAAAAATACAAAACCATGTACAAAGATATGAAAATATTTTCATATTTTATTTATATTTTGTATCTATTGATAACAAATTATATGAAACTATTTTAAACCAGTTGGACCTGAAGGAAAATGGTTTAACATTATTATTCTAAAGAACTGAATGAGGATTGGTAATCAAGCCATAAAGCTTATTTTTATCCAGCTTGTGGCTCGGTATACGTGTGTAGACAAATCAAATGTACCTAGTTTCATGTAAAATACGTTTGACCATGAAATATGTCAACAAACCATGATTGTATGCCTTTAACCCTCTCCCTGCTGGATTAGGCACAGACACTGTTCTGTAGGGCATCTCTGGGTGTCTCCAGCATGAAGAGGGTTAACAGTAATGTTCACAATCGCATGCCATTCACACTCTGACTTCAAGCTGAAACTACATAGAACAGCATAGAACTACACCTTGATCTGAACGTGGCGTTAAATGAGTTATGTGAGTAGTAAAGCACTTAGCACATCATGCAGCGGGTTATCGGACATTATCAATACAGTACACTCCTCTGCACACACTGTTGATCATTGTACGACACAGATCAAGTGCTGTCTGTACAAATCAAGTGGTCGTGAGTACATTTGAAAACAAGGAGTGCTCCATTTCCAGGGTATCGTTTCTTTACGCTCTCATATCCACTACAAGACCACATAGCGCTCTTGTAAGTGGACAATCCCCATGTATTAAAGATGGCTACGAGAGTCCTTATGGTCTTGTAGTAGATATGAGCTTCGAGAAATGATACCCAGTGTGTCATTTCTCGAAGCTCTCGTATCCACTACAAGACCATAGCGCTCTTGTAAGTGGACAATCCCCATGTATTAAAGATGGCTACGAGAGTCCTTATGGTCTCGTAGTAGATATGAGCTTCGAGAAATGAAACCCAGTATAGGAACAGGAAAATTTTGATTACAATAAATTGTAAACAAGAACCATTATGAAATGATTTTTGACTGAATTAGTTCCTTACGTCGCAGCTGAAATATTTCACCCACACTTCTATGAAACTGAAAGGACCGACACGAAGAAAGGAAAGAAATGGAAGTTGAAGGACATCTAGGCCCAGAGATTACGAAACTTTTCTGAGTACATTTTTGTGCTCAACTCGCGTGCTATGCTCAAAAACACGATGTTTTATGAACATAATTCTGAGCTGAGTATGAAATCGTACTCAGAAAAGTTTCGTAATCTCGGGGATAGGTCTCCATTTGATGAGTGAGAGAATTATTGTTTTATGTCACAATTGGAAACTGGATGTAAAAACTATCTCTTGCGCATGAAATGACATTTTTCCATTCTCCATTACATAGCATTTAATTAACATATTCCTACACTTTATTCTTTTCTTAATAACTCTTCATGCTGTAGGCATCGAAAGCCTTAACCCTCTCCCTGCTGAAGGTGACTTAAGTTGCCCGATCACATGCAGAAAAAGAACTTTGATTTTATTCAGCAGGGAGAAGGTTAAAGAGCAGTGCTTGTGCCCAATACAGCAGGATGAGTGTTAAAAAAGATAATGTAGAAATATAACTGGAACACAGATACAGACTAATTAAATGTAATGTAATAAAAGACGATGGAGAAAATGTCCAAAAATCCTTTCATAATTGTGTATGCCCCAATGTGCTTAACTCTCTCCATGCTGAAGGCAACCGAAGATGCCCTAAAGGGCTGTACCTAATCACACAGGGAGAGGGTTAAGTATCGGTGGACATCATTATTGAGCTTGATCGAATGGTAATTAATTAATTATTCATGAATATACATCATGATTATTTGATTTTCTATTTTGTTTAGTAGTCTAATGGTGTTAAAGCAACAAGCATATTGCTAACTAAGTAAGTATCTAGAGTAGAGTGGACAAGGCAAATGTTCAAATATAAATCACCGTCACTGTGCAGCAGCCACTACAAAATGAAGAATCGGAACAATCAGCAATTGATGAACAGTAACCCGGACTTCAAACATGGGAGTTTACAAAATTAACATGACACCCACAACATCCAACAGCCAGGAAAATGAGCCATGTCAGCAACAAAAAAAAACTTGCTAGCTTCAAGACCAGGCCAGTTAAAAAATAAAACATCCCATATATTCGATGAGCGATAATGTGTATACATGTAGTGGAACAACTACCTCTTCAATTTACAACGTATCAAAGTCATTGCTGTTGGATCGTTGCCGTCGGAAACCAGATGGCCAAAATATGGCACCTGGGGCCGTGTGGTGATGATGCGCTAAAAAAAAAATCAATTACAAAAATCTACAAATATCTAATAAATAGTGAAGTAGTAAACTATCAGGTTGTGGGAATTTCATATGATTGTAATAAAATTGATTGAAATTTAGTGACATTAAAAAAAAATTTTTTTTAAAAGATTTACAATACATATTTATATACGTTACAAGAAAATAAATATTCTAGAAATCGGAGAATAATCAACAAAGCACAATATTTGAATATTTGTATTTATTTTGTATAACTAAGTTTCATATAAAATTTCTCCTAATAATAATTGTAGTTACAAAGTCAATTCATTTAACATTGTGTGACGGTTAACACTATGATAAAATACATTTATAAAACTCACACTCATAATCACAGATAAGATTTGGGATTCATTAATCATACATTTCATTTAACATATTAAAATATAACCAAAAATTTGTTACAAGACAGCCATACTTTTTTTTATCATATATTATATACTTGTAGAAATATTTCTTCTCATATTTGGAGAAATGAGGATTACTACTTTACCAAGTTAGTACAATCAAATGCCCACATATTTTTAAAGAAAATATACATTTAAGTTGGATAAGAATACTGTGGATACCATGGTTGACCTTGACCTTTGACCCACTTGCCACGGTTCCAAGACTGTGAACAATGATATACTGACAGACCTTAATGCATTTGATTTAGTAAAGGGCAGAAAAGACTCAGAATTTGTCGGTGCTATAAAGCTAAGATTAAAGGATTTCTCCGGTGCCAGAACAAGTTGCTTTTAATCAATTGTTTAGCATGTTTAAAAACATTATTTGTCAAACAAATATTTCAAATATCAACGTTATTGTTAGAAATTCGCAAAATGTAAGCTAATGTTCACGACTTTCTGAAAATACCCGAACGTTAATGAGCTAGTAGGTCACGTGACCTGGCTACGTCACGCGTGAAAGTCGTCCAAGAAGTGTGCGTTCATTTACCATAGATTTCAATGGAGCGTAGAAAAGTATTGAATGGATTCTGATGCTGACACACTCCTTGCTGCATGATTTTCATCAATGTCAAACTATCGTTCTTCAATTTGAACGACTAAAATTTCTTAAATATTGTTGGTACATCATCATCCTTTGTACTTATCTTTTATCAGCTGTTCATGTAGCTAAACAGTTTCAATGTTTTTGAATCACTTTCATACGCGTGAAAGTAATACTAGCAAAGACAAGCGTGAAGCTGCTTCCATTTCGACCTGTTCGCATTTGACAAATGATTTTTTTCGCAGACTGACACCGATAATATTCATGACTGGTGACATTCAGAGTTCTTGGGAAAAGGAAAGTGACACTCGGACTTCTTATTCCAGCAGTTTTCACAGCCCCACGCTGAACAGTTTATTGTCTTGATCCCCGACCATTTAAATCCCTACTAAATCATCAGGTTTTTTTTCATGGTTGTTTTGGTTGTTGCTGATTTGTACCGAGATCTGTTTTGGTTTCCAGGTTGTAGGGTAACAGACGAAGTGCTGCACCTAGTGTCTAACAAGGAAAGCTTCAGAATGACATTGCGTGCAATCCGATTATGGGCTAAGAGTAAGTGTTGTTTAGTTGTATTTTCCAAATCCCATTTATCTTGGAATTAAATATTTTCAAACTTGTTAATACATTCACTTTTCTACAGGCATCCAGGGATCAAAATTAACACTAGCCCGTGCCATTTCATAACATTTGTTATAAGTATCACTGTTCGGGTTAGTTTTAAAGTTAGTTTCTAACGCTGGACCACATCTCCCATTTGCTTCCAGTAGGAAGGTAACATTGTGCTGATCTATTTTCTTTCACAGAGAAAGGCATCTACTCGAACGTACTGGGCTATCTGGGTGGTGTGTCGTGGGCGATGTTGGTTGCCAGAGTCTGCCAGCTGTATCCCAATGCGGCGCCGGCAACACTCGTGCAGAAGTTCTTCCTTGTCTTCTCAAAATGGTAATTATGTGTTAGCTATCATGGCCCCAAGATTATGAAACTTTTTGAGTACAATTTCATTGTCCCCAAGTTTTGTTTCACAAATCCCCATATAGAACCTGAGCTTGAGCATGAAATCGTACTCCAAACGTTTTATTATCTCGGGGGGCCAGGGTATCGTTTCTCGAAGCTCTCTTAGCCGCTAAGGGACCATAGCACTCTCTTAGCACTGTATGACATTAACTTTGAAGAGTTTGTCCCTGTGTCCTGATGGCACAGCGAAAAACAGGTCCTACGAGCTGAAAGTGTCCTGCCAGGATCCTTATAGGATTTTGTTAGAATCCAGGGTATCTTATTCACTGATATTATTTGGTATATTTATGACGTATTTGTGTTCTTTAGTTTGTTAAAGTTTTCATTATACTGGACATACAGTACTTGTTTAATTTTTGAGTAAAATTGTGTTATTATAAATAATCAGCCAAGTTATTTTTAACTATCATATTTACTTATCAGGGACTGGCCGAATCCTGTGTTGCTGAAACCTCTCGACCAAGAAAACAAGCTGGGATTTCCTGTTTGGGATCCTCGGGTATGCTCTTGACTATTTTAATCTCATCTTAATTCATATCTAATGAGCTGAGTGCCAATACTGTCAAGGCTATCGACGCAACCCGTGGTATGAGTGAAATAATTTTGAAAGCGGTCCTAAACCCAACTTAAAAATATATATTTATACATAAATAATTTCTTTCTTCTTGTAGTAATGCTTGAGTGGTTAATAATGCAGAGCAGATACAAATTTGGAAAAATAGAATTAATATTAAAAATTAGAATTAAAAAATGTTTTATTTCAATGAATGCATTCATACGTTATCTCTATGCTGTTGGTCTTTGCAGATAAACCCTGCCGACCGATTCCACTTGTTCCCAATCATCACACCTGCCTACCCTCAGCAGAACTCTACATACAACGTCACCAATTCCACCAGATCTATTATGATGGATGAGTTCCACGAAGGTGAGGCTTCTGTCTTCTAAAGATTCCCCACTGTGACTTAAAATGATAGCAGACCCACACTCTGGAAGTTGAGGAAATTATTCACAGTTTGCTTTATCCCTCAATAAATAAATATCCAGTGAATCCAGCAATCTGATTGGTACACGTGACCCCAAAACATTGCTTTACCTAGGTGGTATTGTTACGTCGTGTTATATATGATGTTGTGTGGTTCCTCCTGCTCTAAACTGACAAGTTGTGATATTAGTAAAAGATTCTAGAAAGCGACCAACAACAAAAAATTAAACCTATTTGTCCATCCATGACTTTTAGAAAGTTATTATTTTTAATTGTGATGACGTCCTTTCATTTCCAGGTCTCATGGTTGTCACAAAAATATACGAAGGGAAAGATGAATGGCCAGTGTTGTTTATTCCATCAAACTTTTTCCAGAAATACAAGTAAGTTCATTGACTATGACTTTCACTATCACTACACGATGTATTTCGATGCCGTCTTGATCAATACGAGCAGTGTTTCTAGAATGAATCTCATGACCAATGTGATCAGTAACAATAGTGTCCTTGATGACTGTGTAGTGGCGTGCGCTTGGGATGTTGCTCACTGTTGAATGGTTCATTTAACAGGATACTGATTGAGTCTCATGATTCGAGCTCTGCATGGACACACATTAGCCTCAAGTACACAAATAACATGTAAGCTTGTTGTGTTTCAGGCACTACATTGTGTTAGTAGCCAGGGCTGAAGAGGAGGAACACTACCTTGAATGGTAAGCTTGTCTGATTAATATTCAGTGGACAATTCACATTAATGGGAATGATGTTCGCGAAAGTTACGTTTCTGATGCAATCATGATAGTATCCACTGTCTGTAGAGTGGTAATGCAGTTATCATTCTTGGTCCGTCAGTACCAACCAGAGCTCACAGGTTTACTGCAGCATTCAGTGCTATGGATGTTGCAGATTTCCTACTGCCCTAAACTGACAAACTAAGCCATAATATGAGTGAAAGAATCTTGAAAGTAGATCTAAACAACAATTTCAAAAGAAAACATATCCAATTTTAAAAGATTTTGTTTTCACAATAGCAAAATTTGATGCGCGTTGAATGTATTGTGCTTCATATTCCATTCTGTATTTTCTACAGGCACGGCTATGTGGAGTCCAAGATCAGACTACTTGTGGGGAACCTGGAGAGAAACCCCTTCATTAAACTTGCTCATGTCATGCCCGAGTCATTTGGACCCCTGAATGAATCGTAAGTATCTCGTAAATTGACATCTTGCCAGATGAAATGATATCCTTGTGTGTCGGCATGGCTGCAATATGGTACTATTATATTCTTACAAAGTAGTGGCTGGTTGAATGAGTTCGAAACAAATAGCCGCAACTGCAGTTGACTTTGTTTCTTGATGAAACCATCCAATATCTTGTATTATTGCTTTTATTACAATTATTTTTACCACTAGATCAATTCATCAAAATATTTTGCCCATTGACTGTAGATGCTTCGAGCGTTTAGTTTAATATTATGTTATTTTTTTTCTTGATTGCAGAGAGGGTCATTTCATGTGCAAATGGTTCATTGGCTTGGTATTCAACAACACTCCATCAGCCAATATCGACCTCACCTTTGATATCCAGTCTTTTTCAGATATCGGTAAGTATTTGTGACAGGTTTTCAAGTTTGGGAAGTTTGAAAGTAATATTCATATTCTAGGATTGATTATCATGCACGATGAGTGCTTTTTTTATATCAAAATATTTAGGGATTTTCATCTGAGAATGGGATGTAGCGCAGTGGTCGAACATTGGACCTCGGAGCCAAAGGTTCCAGGTTCAAATCCCGTCCCAGTGGCCTGACATCAATGTTCGCGAAACTTACCTTTCTGACGCGATATTGATAGGATGCACAGACTAGAGTGGCAATACAGTTATCATCCCTGGTCTTGTCAGTACCAGCCAGTGCTTGCAGGTTTACTGCAACATTCAGTGCTACGGGTGTTGTGGATTTCCTCCTGCCCTAAACTGACAAGTCGTGATATTAGTGAAAGATTCTAGAACGCGACTTTAAACCCCAATACAAAAAAAACAAAAACAAAGAAATTGCACAGATAACGATACGCAGAATACCAACATTTATTATATGTTCTGTGAAAGGATGATTTTCTTCTGCAGTGCACAAACAAGCCATCCATTTAAAGCTATTCAAAGAAGACATGAAACTGGAGGTGTCGTATGTTAGGAGGTATGTTGTATTACTCTTGTTGACATTTGAACTAAGGGCGGGTGGTAGTGCAGTGGTAGAATGTTTGGCCTCGGGGGCCTGATGTCGATGTTTGCAAAAGTTACATTTCTGATGCAATATTGATAGGATTCACTGTCTGTAGAGTGGCAATGCAGATATCATCCTTGGTCTGTGAGTACCAGCCGGTGCTCACAGGTTTACTGCAACATTCAGCACTGCTCTAAACTGACAAATTGTGATATGAGTGAAAGAATCTTGAAAGTGACTAAACCCCAATGCAAAAAAAACCACAATAGACAAAAACGAAACAAACAACGATTTGACTGTAATATATTCATGTGCAACATAAAGCATTAATTCAATCAATCAATCAATCAATCAACTACATAATGACAAATGGAATAAAAACCATTTTGTTGATTATATTTAAATTTCTTATTTACTTTTACAGGAAACAGTTGGAGCAGTTCGTTACAAGGGAGACGATTGAGAGGGGAGGCAAGTTGGCTAAAAAGAAGGTAGCTGTCATTATATTCATCCATGTGCACAGTTAACACACATTTCTTGCGTAAAGTGACGAATGGGCAAAACAGAAATCACTAGTTTGGGAAATTGTTTAAAAAAAAAAGGTTTATCGTCTTGTATGGGTGAAAGATTCCTGTAGAACAATGACTAGCTCGCACTGTGAGGCTATTCTGTTGAAATTCCTTGGGTCTGTCAGTACCAACCTGTGCTCACAGGTTTACTTCAACATTCAGCTATACAGATGTTCCTGCCCTAACCGTACAAGCTTTGATATCAGTAAAATAATCTTAAAAGCGGTTCTAAAACCCAATTAAAAAAAACCAAAATATTAATGGCAAATGATTAATTCTATTTGTTTCGTCCTGCCCTAACCTTACACGCATTGATATCAGTAAAATAATCTTGAAAGCGGTTCTAAAACCCAATTTAAAAAAAATATATAAAACGGCAAATGATTAATTCTATTTGTCATTCATCTCGTCCTCTTCAAGGACCCAGCCAAGGGCAGCAGTACGAGCAACTTGCGGCGGACGAGCTCTGAGAAGCCCACCATGGCCAGTAGTAAGTCCGACTCGGATCTCATGAAGCAGTCGTCAGTGACGGACGACGACACGTCACAAGAGTCGCAGTTGGTGACGGCGCAGAAACCGAGTGGCGACAAGGAGCCGACGGAAAGCACTGAAGCCTCTTCTCCATCGAAGACAGACAATGTCAAGGTATGCGCAAGAATCTGTACGGTTGTTCGATAATATACAGCAATTGTCGTACATTGTACGTATTTTCCACGTTTGAAAAGCATTTCACATGTATGAAAAATCGATATACTTTGTCAGGGTTAGAAGTTCCCACTCGCCTGGCATCCCGATCCATTTCTCCTAATGTTAAAGGTATTCTGGCTAGTATACATTTTGTGTTTTGTTATTTATGTAATTATTTGGGCGAGTAAGTTTTAAAGTTAAGTTCCATCCCTGCTTTGTCGGTATAACATACGTACAGTTGCTTTCAATCGTGATTTATCTATAACCAGTCCATCATTCATGATTCTCAACGTAATTATTGTTGCATATGGGTGTAATATTCGTGCAGTGAGGTTGACCAATGATTCTCTCGCTTGCTCACGTATCGTAACACATTTTGGTGGAAGGTTCACTGACAGATTCCTGAAGCGATGTTAAGCAGCAATTCGCTCTTAAATCCCACTACAAATAGATTACAGCCATATGACCCTGTGAAATAAAGGGAGGTAAGCACCTACTATTGACACGTATGTCTGTGCAGGAGAGCAGCGTAACCAAAGAGGATGTCACCAGTGGCGACGGTGGAACTAAGAGGCCTGTCTCGCCTACGAGCACGGAGACGCCCCCGAAGAGGAGTAAGAACGGCGAGGAAGAGGTTGGTGCAATGCTGCCGTTTCTTTTCTCTCGTAGATTTGTCCTGTCGTCATTTTCACTTTCAGAGCAACAAGTAGAAATCCCTGATGTCCTTTTAACTCGCTCCCTGCTGGATTAAGCAGTGCCACACTTCGATAGGGTATCTGCGGTTGCCTTTAGCATGGAGATGGTTAATCATGGGATAGATTACTGTACAAACTAATAGCAACGTATCTTCATTAATAAAATCTTGGTTATTTGGTTGGTTGTATCGGGTCTGTTAATGTATGTGGGCCTGTTAAAACTGGGTACGAGTGAGTAGAAGTTTCAACATTGCTGCAAGAATATTTCGCCCATTTGTGACAAGATAGTAGCAGAGGAAAACATTTAAAATTTGGATTACCCATTCATCTAGATAAGTACACATGGCTGGCTTAACCCCCTCCCTGCTGTATTAGGTACACAAACACTGCTCTTTAGGGCATCTCCAGTTGCCTACAGCATAGGGAGAGTTTAAGAAGAGGCAAGAAGGAGCTGAAAGATCTTGAATCTGTGGATTTTATTTGCCATGATGGGTGCAGGCACATTTTGCATTTCTAAGCAATGATTTCACCTTGATATCACATTCCATTCTGTGTTTCTTGCAGAGTGAACCAGCCCAGGTAGATGAGAAAGAGAAAGTTGTGACGAATCAAATGAAAGATGTAAATAAGGTGAGTCCTTGAGTAAATGTGAACGCGATAAAATTCTGTGTATTACGTCACATGATTTAGTTGATCATGTGACAGGCTTGCCCACGTTGAATCCAAGAGCATGTGAATAATATCACTTGATCAATAAAAGTATCTTGTGTAATAAACTGGGATTTTCGTGTTTTGAAGTTGAATGTGAGAAAACTAAATGTCCCATTAATAGACCTTTAGTTTTCTCACTTTCAACTGCAAAAACGAGAATTTTTACAATAATAATAAATCGTAATCATAATAATAATTAGTATGATTTGCTGTCAACTCTCATTTCATGAAATAATGTACTACCTGGCCCTGAGCTTACGGAACGCTTGAGCTCAAATTTTGTATGCAAATTTGTGAACAAAACAAGTTGAGTATGAAATTGTACTCATAAACTTGGGGCTGGCCCCGAAATTACAAAACTTTTCTGAGTACGATTTCATACTCAACTCAGAATTTTGTTCATTAAATGTCATGTTTTCGAGCATAGCATGTGTTGAGCACAAAAAACGTACTCAGAAAAGTTAAGTAATCTTGGGGCCAAGATTCACATTACCTTTGTCATGCTTTTTTATTTTTTATTCTTGTAATATATACCTACAGCTGTATTTCTAACAAATTCCTGTAGTGGGTATCATCGCATATGGGTGAGATTCTCTCTGCGACATAATTATCATCTGCAGTGGGTAGTATCGCTTTATGGGGGCGGGATGTAGCGCAGTGGTAGAGTGTTGGACTTCGGAGCCAAAGGTTCCAGATTCAAATCCTGCCCAGGGGGCCGGCATCAATGTTCGCGAAAGTTACCTTTCTGACGCAATATTGATAGGATGCACTGACTGTAGAGTGGCAA
>JAUTBV010030674.1:0-21254 GCA_032361325.1 Lepetodrilus fucensis | reverse complement strand
GGCATTGAAGGTGTCACCATGACATTGAAGGTGTAACTATGGCATTGAATGTGTCACCATGGCATTGAAGATGTCACCATGGCATTGAAGGTGTCACCATGGCATTGAAGGTGTCACCATGACATTGAAGGTGTAACTATGGCATTGAATGTGTCACCATGGCATTGAAGATGTCACAATGGCATTGAAGGTGTCACCATGGCATTGAATGTGTCACCATGGCATTGAAGATGTCACCATGGCATTGAATGTGTCACCATGGCATTGAAGATGTCACCATGGCATTGAAGGTGTCACCATGGCATTGAAGGTGTAACTATGGCATTGAATGTGTCACCATGACATTGAAGATGTCACCATGGCATTGCAGACATCACTATATGGCATTGAAGGTTCCACCATGGCATTGCAGACATCACTATATGGCATTGAAGGTGTCACCATGGCATTGCAGGCATCATTATATGACATTGAAGGCGTCACCATGACATCGAAGGTGTCACCCTCAGAAACATGTTAGGACTAATTGTCTATGGACACAGTTCTTTAGACATTCGAATTAATACCCGGTCATATTTTGAAAGTAAACGTCACATGACAGTTTATCTTGGGCAATGACATGCAGTCGCCCGTGACAAGAAATTCTCTGATAAAGCACCAACTACCTCCAATCAATCAAACCGGAAGTAATTCCCCTGATAACCTGACCGGGCTAATTTCACTTTTCCTATGTAGAAGGAGAAAAAGTGCATTCGTCGCTGTGGCAACAACACAATACAATTACAGTTCATTTTCTATAATTGTTTTAGTACTGAATCATTGTCAATGTAATCAATGGGAATACCTCTGTTAACACTGGTCTGCAATGTGTGTCTGGATCTAGAAAGTCACGTCGATACGTATGCAACAGTTTATTGTTGATTAGCTAAAAGAAACGGACATGACTACATAAACAATGGCTATTTGTAGGTTTACCCCGGTATTTATGTTGGTGCCATTTAGTTTGCATTCTACAGAAACAGTATCAAACATACAATAGCGTCCTCTATTAATAGGGTAATTCTATCACCTGTCGGAAAGATACTATCTTGACGATCTAGAATACATTTCTCTTCATTTGTAGCCGTTTGAGCATGTCTGGTAAAAAAATACCCATGTTTTGTTCCACGAACAATAGCATAAATCTCATGGCTTTACCTATTTCATTCTCTTCGTCCGATTATGAAATTGAGTTATTAAAGCGGTGTTTTATATTCACATTTATTCGTACAAAGGCTCTAGCAAATTACCAGTGGGTAATTGGTTAACCTAGCATGCCATTGGCTGAGTTGCCGGACATGCCACAATATGTCTCTAGTATCTATTTGTTATCAAAGTAAATACAATTGTTGCTCGAACGAACACGCAACGCTACCTGGATAATTTGCGTCAGAAATGGATGACGGGCATGCTACACCTGCAAAGGACAACCCCGTTGGAAAATGGCAAAAGACTATCAAAACTGTGAAACTTGCTAGCATTGTATTAAGGTACGTCTTTAAATAATCTATCGAAGTTTTTATGCTTAGGAAGTACAGAATGAACTGTAGACTATTATCATCTCTCTCTCTCTCTCTCTCTCTCTCTCTCTCTCTCTCTCTCTCTCTCTCTCGCTCTCTCTCTCTCTCTCTCTCTCTCTCTCTCTCTCTCGCTCTCTCTCTTATTACTGTATTACTGTATTACTGTATTACTGTATTGCATGTTCATGTATATATTTACCAGCTCTCTCACACACACACAAACCCATATATACGCACGAAAATGGACACACACACACACACACACACTTTCTCTCTATCTCTCTCTCACAACCCCCCCCCCACACACACACACCTCCCACACACACCACAATCGCTCTCACGCCCCACCCCCCTCCAAACACCAAACAATGGATTCCGCTTCAAAAGCTCGTAATAACATATTAATTATGTAAGTACTTGTATTTTACTTTAAAGCTACACTAAAATAGTAACAGGATTTGTATTGTGTATAGGCTACTGTATACTAGTACATATATATATATATATATATATATATATATAACCTATGCATATTATATAGAAGCTAATAGATGGCTTGGATAAGTCGCAGTGCAGTCTCAAATTTGAGGATAATTAATTATTTGTATCCATTATTATCGACAGTATGTGGCACTCGGTATATTAATAATTCACGAACTGATGGTTATCATTTAATAGAAGGAACCTGCAGCTAATGTCCAGCTGTACAACAATCAATGAAACAAGCTACAACGTACCTGTGTCTCATTTTGAGTACGACATCATTGTTTTCAAAGTTTTGTTCACAAATTCCAATATATAATCTTAGGTTGAGTTATTAAATCGTACTGAAAATGTTTCGCAATTTCAGTTCCTTTACGTATGTATTTATTTACTCCAAACTATACCAGGCTTCAGATTGTACTATACTAATAGTAGGCGATATTTTTATAACAATGCGACCAGGATATTGTTTCACAAAGCTCTCTTGTTCAATACGAGACCATGTGGCTCTCGTAGCGATCTCTTCTTACTATACATGGCGATCAGGCACTTACGAGAGCACTATGGTCTCATAATATGGACAAGAGAGCTTCGTTAAACGAGAGCCTAGCCATTATTAAATGTATACTGTTAATGTCATGTGATGCCTGTGTATATTGTGAGCAGTCTATGTGAGCTGGTTTAATCTTGTTACAGAACAATAAGATATGATACGTTTCGTGAATATTCATAATAGACCTCGAGAATTCTATATACCTCCAGATTTGACGATATTTAATGTAAAATAAAATACGTGTAATAAGTAGGCTTATTATATTAGTAACACGAGTTTGAAAATATGATTGATGGGGTAAACGGTTAATTAGTAATTTAATACGCTTGAAGTTAACACAAGGCTTGCATTCTGGATACGATCTGTTAACATCGAGCAGTAGATTCCATACATTTTACACAAGAATATTTCCTCTACACGAAGCCATACTAAATCCTGTGAACGTGGTTCATGTAGACCTACTCTTTAAGTTGTAATAACTTGTAACCTATCCATTTCATCTCGAATAAAATATGTTTAAACTAAAAAAAACCAACTCTTTCATAATATAGCCTACATTCATGGAAAAGTTGTAGTGTCATCAATACTGTATAATAATGACATTGTATTTTATAGATGACATATTTTCTAAATTAACTACTTATATTACTATATGCATGCTAAATACTGCTTCATTCCTTCATTACTATAGGCATGTTATTTATATTCCTCAAACTATGTCGGATGTTGTTTAGTACATGCAATTGAAGCGCTATTAAAGCGTCTATAAAATACCTAAAAGTTAATCGCTTCATACGAATCTACGTGGATGAACATTATCAAATGTGATGCATCTTCAGCCAGATGATATATATCTGTGATTCGAGTATTTAAACTTTATTTACAAGGACTGAGCATTGATATTTAAATGATTCCTGATGAACAATCTAGTATGTTATCCAGTATGCTCTTTTGTGTAATATTATGTTATAGAAATGTATTTGATGTAAATATTTCAGGAGCGGGTTTTTACCTCAGTTGGCATAACTTGTACCCAATCCCTTTCTATTGTGACTAAAATATGTTTCAACTAAACTAAACTAAATTATGATCTACCTACAGCGCTCGACTATTCCAGTACCATCCATATGGAATATGGAATATGAATATGGAATATGAATATGGAATATGAATATGGAATATGAACATGGAATATGAATATGGAATATGGAATATGGAATATGGAATATGAATAATATTATGGTATTTGAATATGGAATATGGAAGGTACTAGAGTAGTCAAGCGCTGTACATGCAGATAGAGCATGGGTATCTGTAGGATTTACAGTTATTCACTGATATACTAAATGTAGTGCATTGTTTATGTCTCCTATCAATGATAGATTAGGCGGTTGCCCTCCAGAATGTTGTATTACCTCGTCCTCGAAACTTGTATGGCATTGGGTCGCCGTAAGGAGTCTGATTAGAATCCTCCCATCCTCGAAACACAGACATTTATGCCTAGTTAACCCTCTCCCTGCTGGATTAGGTACAGCCACTGCTTTCTATATTAGGGCATATCCGGTTGCCTTCAGCATGGAGAGGGTTACTATAACATTTGACGATTGATATAAGTATACATACTGGTCTGTGTTTCGAGGATGAAGTCATGTTCTGCGTTGTGTATCTTACTACTACGCGACAGGATTGGGAAACCTGTCTTACATGATGTTTTCAAGTAACTACAAATGGTTGATCATCGTATGGGGGTGAAACTAAACCAGCAAAGACATCAGCAGGAATTCGGCCACTCATTGTATGGCGTCGTGTGTTAGAACATACCTTAGGCTTAGGTAGATGTTCTAGTTGTCCTCTGACACTTACCATTGCCTAGGTAGGAACCATTACTGGCATTAGACGAATGTTAATTATACAATGGCAATGTGTTTGAAGAAATAGGTTTCCAGTATGATCGCAAGACCATATTCCAATACCAATTAATTTTCTTTCATTTATTCCTTGATAATGATCGCTCGCCGACCGTAGATCACTATCTTACCGCATCGCAAGAAGACCATTTTAATGGTGTAATTTGTACCTTTGTTGTTCGGCTTGAAAAATAAAATAAAATAATGTCAAAGGTTAGATCGCTCTTAATTCAATAATGGAGATTGACCAGGGATTTAATACCGGCTGACTTAATGAGGCTTGGTCATGATGAACTCTAAACAATGGGCCGTGCTTCCATAGCTGGCATCTTAGACCCGGTATAATTACTCCCGTGCTCACACGTGCAATCGTTAAAGGGCCAACGACGGGCAATACGGGACGAATTATCACGAAGTTGATCCGTAATTCGTTAATAATCGATTTCCTCTTTTGATACGGATACACATGAAAGACATGCGTATTCAATCAGCTATACACATGGTGACACCTAAATGATTGATGACTATACTGTATACAGAGGTGACGTCGAACGTGATTCTCATACAAATAAAAACTAGAAAGCGGTTCTGCTACATACGATTGTTCAATCTGAACATGTAATTGTGGCGGGGCCCAAAGGTGAATGAATGCATTGGTATGAAGGTCGTAGACGACAGAAAGACGATTTATTTTGTAGACAGTATTGAAAAAATCGTCTTGAGGGCCACCATGGTAGGACTCGTGTCATGGTAGCCACCGGGAGATGCCAGACTGTAGGTTGCTAAGAAAGTAATACTTGAATCTGTCCGAGAACAATACTGTTAGATTTGTGCATTAGTCTTGACGGGCCTCAGGTGGATAATTGAATTCTGTTTGGAAATTATATAAATTCGCATACAATGTATCTAGAAAGGTTTATACAAATCCCAGCATGAACAATTCGCACATTGGAAATACGTAAAGCAATTGGATATCATCGTGGAATATTTACGGATTTATTCTGATAGTTTGTGTTTTGAACCATTCCTCTGAATACTTGACCAACATACAATGAGTCGTAGAGGTGCAAAAGCAAGTTTGTCTTTGTCGACCATCGACGAGAGACCAAAGTCGACGTCGTCCAATTCTAGTGGGAGAAAGGACCAGTAAGTATAGTTCTACTACAAGTATGTGACACGTGGACTATTATAGTAACTATACATGATGCTTTGTACTAGTTTTGCTTATAGGCATTTAGCGCTATGTTTAATTTGTTGGGATTTATTACCATGCGTTTAGAACTGTTCAGTGCTCTGAGCTGTTCATTCTCAACTAGTTTTATATTTAATAATTTATTGCAGGCCTTTTTGTTTTACACCAACTTATTTGCAATATTTGTAATACTAAAATCAAGTTGTGCCCTGTTAGTAGTATAGTGGTACAGTAACTTTGTAAGACCCGTTGTGGTTGTATACATAATTATTCAATGATTACTGAAGCTTATTGGCCGGGTGTGTAATAGTATGTATGTTTATATATGCGCACACCGACTCCGTGGTGCGGAAGGTTGGTAGATCAAACCCCGTTTAACCACGGCAGCGTCATACCTAAAGACGTTTACAAAAATGGTAGTTGTTATCACCCTGCTTGGCGCTCAGCATAAAGGGATGTTTATCAAAGGGGTGTTGATCAACCTACCACCCTACCCTACCACAACCCATGCACGCACACCCTCCCCACATACCTCTGGAACTTTGTCTGTGGTTGAATCTACTTTCTTCAACCTAATTGCATTCACGAAACCTTCCATACGTAATAATCTATTACACAATAATTAAACGTCGACCCTGACCAGTATCAAAGTATATAGCGCCACTAGGCATATGTCTCTTCCTGCCTCGTCCGGTTTACACACACAATGTAAATACATCCAAAGTCAATCACGTTCAGGACTGTAAGCGTATTAACCACAACCATTACATGAAACTGTTGATATCAGACCCCGGATTACTGCTAATAACACCAGCCAGCCAGGAGCTCGTATACTGGCGATTTTACATCACAGACTACATGGCGTTGGTTCCATCTCTACGTTCCCTATATATCAGATAACCAGTGGTTGCCATTATATTATGCAATGCCCATTCGTTAAGCCTACCCTTCTCTGGTTTTATTTCGCTTACTGGTTTTGTTTGGGGATTAGTTACTAACTCTCTAATGATGCATATTGAAGTCAAACAGCTTATTCCAGAAATACTTGCACACAGTGCATGTCTAGAACTCCGAACGTCGAGTAAACGCTTAGAAATGCTTGCAGCGTGATCATCGCTACTTCCGTTTTGATGGTTCCGAATGTACGTATATGAATTGCTGTGATTTGAAGAAACCAGATACAACTGATTTGTAACATTGTGTCCTGCGTGAATGAAGCTAACGGGATACTATGAGTAGAAATTCGATATCTAAGTGAGTTGTAATTACTTCACCTTTGTTTAACTTTATACACGCACCTTCAGACATATTCCTACACATGGCGTGACCACAATATACGTACGTGAAATATACGTTACCGGGTATATCATTTGAAATTTTATAACTAGATTTGGACATTGGCCTGCAAAACACCGAAAGAGTAGGATTTGTAGTGTGGGCGTAAATTTAGGTACTAGTATATTTACATTATTTCCTGGTAGTAAAACCACATTTAGAACGCTCTGATTAATGCCCGGACTAAATGAAGGCATGATGCATTACATACTATTCCTAGTAATATTCTGACTAGATATCGGACTGTAGATTAATGCCCGGTCTAAATTTGGGTATAATGCATATTCTTCCACTCCAAGCAATATTCTGATTAGGTATCAACTAGTAGATTAATGCTTAGTTTAAATGAAGGCATGCCATGATGCATACTGTAATGATACTTATCCAGCCCATGCAATATAATGACTAGGCATCGGACAATAAATTAATGTCCGGTCTATAATTGGGCATGATGCATACTCTTCCAATCCATACAATAGTCTGACTAGATATCGGACATTAATTAGATTAATGCACGGTCTATAATTGGGCATGATGCATAGTATTCCACCCAAGTAATATTCTAACTGATATCACATAGTATATGTGTATGTACATGTCTTTAGTATTCACATTCTACTGACCAACAGCAACTGATCGGCGTCCATGCTATAAAGTCGGTGTACACAGGGTGTTCCCGAGGGTAGATCTATATTTACCAACCCACTGAACCCTATGTATCCCGGAAACCCTGTCACTGTCTTGTTGATTGTTCGCTGGCAGGCCGTTTATGTACATTGAATCGATGATCAATTTCGCGTCGATTTCAAATTCGCTTTCATCCTGGTTTGATAAATGTCAGCACATTCCAGTGATACGTATAACATAATTAGATGTGAAGATATCGTGACTTTAATAAACTTGCTTTTACTAAGGTAATCCCTCGACTAGGTTTGGTTTCTGGTTGGAGACTACCGAGCATAGGAACGTAGTAGCGATCCCATTTGATTCACTTGATATTGAGCTTCAATATACTATATAGTAGTTGGTTGATTTGGAGTTAAAAAGCCACTTTCAAGATTTATTCACTCCCATCATAGTTTCATCAGTATGATAGTAGTGGATGTGTTGATGTTTGTAGTATTAGTATCTAGTAGTAGTAGTAGTAGTAGTAGTAGAAGTATTATTATTATTATTATTATTAGTAGTAGTAGTAGTAGTAGTAGTAGTAGTCTGTGAACATGTGATTAGGCCTATCATGAATACTAGACCTATAGTATACAAATATTACTATTACTATCAGTGCTACATGTATATTGGTATCGTTAATACGGTATCATATATAAAATAAAACGCATAATTTTGTTATTTTCACTTTGTTATATATACTATAGTATATTGTTTGAAGAAGAAACAGCAATATTTCAAATTAGTTGAAGTCAGTCTTAATGGAAACATATGGGGAAAAACATAATTGCTCATTATTGTATTATTAGTCCTAATTGTTATATTATTACAACACTGCCTGTTGCGAGTTTCTAGGTATACCTAGACTTAGATGGATTACAGTTTTCACGCACAGTTACAAGATTGGTATTTTTCTACCACAATGCTGATGTATTTAATTACCGCTAATTTAGACTGGTACAGTCAGGCTGCGGCATACCCGTATTTTCTCATTATCGTGTACACCATTAAGTGAACATTAAGATGAAAGATACCACAGTCCTTTGAAGCCGACTCTGACTGCTCTCAGTGAACGCAACATGTCAAATCCTCTCCTTTGTCTATCTTCATGCTATGGAGATAATGTGTATTTATTGAAGAACCTATTACAGATACCTAAAGCATAAACATGCATGTCACTCCTTATAACTCCTAGTCAGGGTATTATTAGGCTACACGAGTCTGGCAATATTTTGTTTTGCTAAGTATTTGCTTGAGATAATATAGGCTACTACATATAAATTATCCTTATGAATTTAGACAAGTTGACAGTCCGACATAGTAGGTCAATTGCCTACAAATCACTATAGTATATATTTATAATAATATAAGTAGTTTCATTAATAATATATTGTGTACAAGAGTCTCATGTAGACCTACACGAAATATACTCACGCGATGACAACGTCATCGTAAGCCAGAACAGAACAGAATATTATTCTCATAGTTGTAGAATTTCATTATATTCCAACATATGACTGATATTTATGACATAACGATTACCATGGTTACGCTTTTACTGTATAAAATGTGAATTTAATCACTGGTTAATAAATATATAAAATCAGTTTATACCCGTATCCTGTTCGTATTATTCAATTGGTAATTTGGTATTCACCCGTTATTCATTATCTTCGATTAATCGATGCGTTTGTCTGACTGACATGGTACTTGCAAAACACATTACAATTAAAATGCCACTTTCCTATGCTAGAAATTATACTTCCACTTTGTCGCTGTAATTGTCGGCAACAAACACTTTTAGTTCCGACAGATTGCTTTTACTGTAGCTCTTAGTGAAGTTGGAATGATCCACTGACAAATTAGCGTGCAGTATTAATTGGAATTCAAAGTGGATGTTCACTATGTATTGTTTATCATGCTAGTTCTGAAAATGTAATGGGTATTTTTATATATGCCTTTCTTTATATTAATAAAACGGAAATTGTGGGCACCTTTAATTACAAAAGTGTTTGTATATTTAAACCAGAATGCGAAAGATAGTCCCGGGACTTCCCATGGGCTTTTGTTCCCACAGATTTTGTTCCGTGGGCTTAAATTCAGATGAAATCTTTGTTCGGGGAAAGCGGTAAAATTAAACATTGAACTGAAACCTCTGTCTAATGTTCTGCCAGACATTGACTCTTTATTTGATACTTTATCTGTATAATTGCTTTAAGTTGGTGTTAAAACGTTTAACTGCGTTAAACTTATGAAATGAAACAAGAACCGCAGTTGGTTTTCTTACTGAAACTTTTTCGAAGGCAAGCCCTGGGCTTAAATTCAGATGAAATCTTTGTTCAAGAAAAGGGATACAATTAGATTTTTAGCCCTGGGCTTAACTTCGAGAAGTCCCGGTATACACTTTTGTTTTCAAACGTAAAAAAATGTAGAATTCAGATATAATTTTGTAGATATAATAAAAATGATAGATTATGAAATGTATGGAATTTCTCACGCGAACCCAATTACCTTCATGTGGTCAATCCTGATGTCATTCCTATTGAAGTCATTATTATATAGCATATACCTAGTAGTTTCTTTTGCCCAGTAGTAAATTTGTCTAGTCTGAAATAGATTGGTATCTCGGGTAGGCTATATGCCGATCATGCTATATTTATTGTCATCCACAGGATGTGTTTTTTTTAAACAAACGATGTAACCATAAATTACCAGGAGATATCGATTTGAAATGTGGTGTTTGGATATTTGATTGTAAAAGTTTATAGTGTTCACCTTTTTGGGGTTTTCACATAAATAGGGCCTAGGCCTACACTCGGAAACAACTGTGTCCGTTTTGTATTCATAAGAAAGTTCAACTACTAATGGATCATAAAGTATTTTTAAAACTGCAATGAATAGTAAACCAGTATACGGACTTTGCTATGCCATTGTCAAACAAGTTGCACATTATAGTACATTACTGCGAAAACTATGCTGACCATGCTTGGCTCTGCAGTACTAATGACAATATTCTCGTCGGCTCACCTGTCAATCAGGATGTCTGTGTTACCATGCAGTTACTATAAAAAGTGGATTAGCTTGGATGGAGGACACGAAAAGGGAGTATTAAATATAATTCCTGCCGAGAAGAAGCGAGCTATATGTAGGAATGCCGCGGATTAAGCCTAGGAGGAGTCTCAATTGGAGCATGTTTAATAACGAATTTTGAACCTCTGCTTTTTATCCCTTTGTCAACAGAGAACATTTATTAACGTGTTATCATAAACGCGCTGAATGTCCGTTGCGCTATATAGAATGTTTGTGTATAAACACTTACTCTTCACGTTTATGGAAGCAATAAAGGATATGACGGAGGACTCGTGTCTGATAGAGATACCCGTAATTTGATAGGACGCACCTTGCAGAGCATGTGTTGGCAACAGGACGCAATCTTGGTTTGGATACAAAGGATGTTGCTTGACGTTTACAAGCGTCATTGCTGTTTGAAGTTAGACCAATGGAATTGTTGGAAGAATGGACCTTCCTTAATTTCTTCACGGGGAGATTGTTCTGTACAACTTCAGGTTTACTGGAAGACTGGAAGTCTTGGGGTTCCTCTGTAGCATTTTACCAAAGAAGTAGTCTGTTGTGAAATTGGAGAACGTCAAAGAAGAATACATGTCATATACAACGTCAGCTCTACTGAAAGACTGAACGTCTTGGGGTTCCTCTGTAGCATTTTACCAAAGGAGTATTCTGTTGTGAAATTGAAGAACGTCGATGCACATATACAACGTCAGGTCTACTGAAAGACTGAACGTCTTGGGGTTCCTCTGTAGAACTTTACCAAAGTAGTATTCTGTTGGAGAACGTCAAAGAAGCATATAGTCTCCGTCGGACAATGCTCTGAACGCATCTACGCGAGTGTCACTCCTGGATATCATTGGCGTTAAAAACAAAATATTAACAGTGAAAGGTTGCGTGTGTCGGTGTCATATATATCCCAGCTTCATTACAACCCATTTAGCTCTGGTTACGGCGACAAACCTCGAGTTCAAAGGTAACGATATAGCAGAGAATCCACATTCTAGTACCCTATTTTCGTTTAACCTTGAAAGTCAACAATAGGTAATTACGTAGGTACACACCCAGACCTGTGTGTTACCTGCCGGTGTCATGGAAGTATATTAACCAAGCCATCACAGGTATGCGCGGTAATATGAAGGGCTGTGCAAGGTTTTTATCAAAGCAAACATGAACGTGGATAATGATATAACTCTGCTACGATGTGCGTGACGTTTGGGCGTGGTCAAGCGTTTGTCATCCTGTTAGCCCACAGGGAAACACTGATCTACCACGGTCGTGGAAATTATTGGATATCACGTTTAATACCTAAACGTGAGGCCCATATCATACATCCGCGACATAAGATCTTTCGTTAATAATTGCTTTGATCCATTGCTTTGACGTGACTAGCATTGTGAACATCGGCTTGGGATCCACATGTTCAGGCCTTCCTATCTATCGGCAGTATAACCGCGAAATCGGGAGGATTTACGGGCGTATTTACCGGATACTGTTTGAATTGAACTTTTATTGATGTAAGAAAAGTTCATGAACTCTTATCAAAGCTTTTATCCTTTGAATAATTGTGTATGGAACAGTGTTCTACAGATAGTTATTGCTCCAAAATGTTGATGGACGTTCCCAACGACTATGTAATGAACACGAAACATATTGGACCACTATAAACTTTCTCTTGACATCAACTAGTTGAAATACAGCATATTGGTTTGTTGAAAAGGGCAAGAATCTGGATGTACCATGTGCAATATTTCTGGACATAATCTTCAGAGTGTTGAACTGTTACTGCTGAATCATATAATAGGATAGTCCAAGAAGCATTGTGAGGTGATACTAGTGTATTGGAAACTAGTACTTGGCCCCAGAACGTATACTTAGAAGGAAGCCGACCAATGATAATAGTGTTGGTCGGAAAACTGGTCGATCTGGAATCCGACTGCTGAATGCTATCAAGTCTTCTGTGAAATAGCTCGTGTCTGCCCTGCTACAAGAAACGGAATTTATAAGGTGGCTCTGATACAGAATTTCTGCAATTTATAGATAAAACAGACATACTGTTAGATGGTTTCGTAAAACTATCTTAATGAAGTTTGGTAATTTCTTAAACTTACGCCAAAGACGTAGACACATCTGAAACAAACATTATTCTATAGTTGGATAACGATACAATTATACGGCGCATAAGTAGCAACAAGTATCAACCAAAGACATAGCTGGATATATGTGCAATGTAATTAATAACCTAGGAAAAGTCACTCTAGTAGGATAGTTATGTAAGTATACGACCGACGCAACCACAAAAAGACGTACATGCAATTGGATACATAAATGTAATGTTATGGCCTAAAAGCTACGACGATCTGCCTCCAGCTACATTGCAGGATACGGTGTAATTATCACAAACGTAGTCGCAAGCAACCGCAAGCAGCCATATAGGTCATACTTACTTGGATATTTGTGTAATTTCAACCAACGGAGTCGCAAACAACCACAACATATATGTTTGCAATGTTACGGCCTAGAAGGAGCCGCAAGCAGCAACAAAGGTCAATTGCAACCAATGCAGTCGTAAACAACCACAACATATAAAAGTGCAATGTTACAGCCTAGAAGCAGCCACAAAAGTCATAGTTGGATGTTTGTGTAATTACAACCAACGCAGTCGCAAGCAGCCACGAACGTCATATTTGGCTATTTCTGTACTTACAACCAACGCAGCCACAAGCAGCCACAAGACATACCAGTACAATGTTGCGGCCAAAGAGCAGTCACAATCAGCCACAGTTGGATGCTAGTACATTGTTACGGCCTAGAAGTGGCCACAGTCAGACGTCTTCGGCTGGATCTCAGAGGGACAGAAGAAGTCCCAGGACATCCCTGAGCAGGTCCTCTGTCAGACATGGCGAGGACTCCGTCTCCTCGAGGTCATCATCAAGGTCGTCTGCTCAGATCAGAACCTACTCACAAGCTGCTCCAAGGTAGGAGTATAAGGGGGTTTGTGCAGTATGAATGGTGTTGAGAATCTTTGGTGTGAAAAGTGGTGGAATAACTTATATCGGAAAATAGTATTTTAACTAAAGTTTTAACCTGCATGTAAATTGATCTCTCCGCTTAAACCTGATTGGCAAACCCCCATAAAGAACCACTATGCTTTATGCATTATACATTTAGTTTACTATTATTATTTTGTATATCGTATTGCATCCAACTCTTGATTATATCAGTATATTTTGTATTTTGAAAAATAAATACACCATCTATACTTAGCATTTGGCATTAAACATTCGGAAATCAAAATTGCTTGGTTTTTAACGAGTACTTATCCTGTTGGCTGTTGCCTGGAAGCGTTGAGATTTATACGATAACTGCTTCACTTTATTGATACAAGTGTTCGCGCTACTTCAATATCGAGGTAACAATAAATCAGAATTATGATTGTTAGTGACGGTCAGGTTGCCACAGACCCTCGGTGACTCGGCTACTATAGTTCAAAGTGTGATAAAAAACACTTGTACATAATATAAATATAAGCAGTGGAATTAACCGGATGTAACTTTCCTTCTAGACAGATTTCTGAGAGAAGCATCCTGTTTTGGTGTACTTTCAGCAGTTTCTTTCTGCGATTAAAAGATGATGGTTCCTGTATTTGTTTCATAAGAATACATACATGTAGACATGTGGTTTGCCATGATAAACGTGCATATTTTAATAGTATATTTAGTATGCTTAACTTTACTTTCTAATCACGTTGTTTATTGTCACTCTGTTATATATACACACTGCCTACATGATTTAGCACGACATTGATGCGCTCATAAAATCGTTTGACGATATTCATTGCTAGTTTGGTCATACCTGTGGTTTTTACTGCACCTATTGAAGTTTTGATGGATATAAAACCTAAATAGACCTGTCATGTTACTACACATACGGTAACAAAATACTAAAATATATGCTGAATTAGTATTACGGTTTACGAGTGTTTTACGTCGCTCTCATGAATATAATCTACTAGATTTTTTTTAGATTCGATGCTCAAAATACATGTATTCCTTTAACAGGATATTGAAAAGACACTAAATTATTTTCAGATTCTATTTTTGCTATTTATCGGTATAGCGCTTTCTTCGTGTTGGTTAGATTTACACAAATTACAGATTTACACAAATTACCACACTTGGTACACAAAACGTTCTTTATTTATTTTGTTTGCAATATTTGGAGTGTTAGCCCATTTATTTAATTATTTTTACCCTTGGAGTGCTACCTTTACTTTTAGTAGTATGTACAATATATAGAGGACATTCAAGTTGTTTCCTTCTCAAATACCATTTTGATTTTATCATCCACTGAAATAGGAGTTGATATTTTAACGGGTGGCGCTTTACATCCCAGTTTGCTATTGTCATTCTGTCATACTGAAATAATATATATCCTTCATACACATTAAGCTTAATACAGGACGAAGGACAGAAGCGTGTGCTTGTCTAATAATGTTCAATATGCATTTCCGGAATTGATCTATCTTTCACAGTAAAAACCAAAGCTCCTACTCAACCGTGACCATTTCCAGAAATTACGGGTTGCTGCTAATTATATATGATACTTTAAATCAATTCTTTCTTATTATACTGCACGAAAGGGAAGAAAAAGACAATAAACGATTGAATTATAACTAATGACTTTCGAAAATAATTAAACCCTCCAAAAACGGCGTCGCAATACGTTTCTGTCAATATTTGACAATTTATATTAATTTATCAAACAGTTCATCAGCTGTTGATCTGTATTAGATTCCAGATGTCGAGGGACCCGCGGAATATGTGCCGCGATCAAATATTGTATCTATTTCCTGTCTGGCGCCTTTTAATCTCCGGAATCAATTTTACAGGAGATAATATTTCTGTGGGGCCCCCTGGGGGTTATACTCGTTATTCACCTGGCCAGGTAAATACCCATAGCTCATGTCAATGATTGATGCATTGAGAACAGCATAATGACAACATGTTCATCTCGGCGCTTTGTCTATGGAATTGGGTTAGCAGTGGTTAGGAAGATGTAGAATAGTTTTAAAATGTGGACAAACATAATGCTTGGTTAATCAATTATTTTATTATGTTTGGCTTAGATTCTAAAAAAATATAATTTGTGGTGTGTTTAAATCGTCCATTAATACGTTGTGGTCATGGTTTGAAGCATTGTAATAATTATGCAGACATTTTTTGTTGCGCTTTGGGATTTCCTTATGGAATATATTTGATTATTTATAACGTTTCCAGCAATGTGTTATAACATTGATAGATAATATTCTACCTGGGGCTATGATGTGTTAACATTTCTCATACACCCAGACCTTCATTGTCAATAACGGAATTAGGTTGATAGCTCACCATGAACATAGGTTGTATATATATTTTTAAAAAGCATGATCTTTGGAGGCATTTGCTACAAAATAAATCTGAATATTTGCTTTACAGCAAATCTGAAATGAAAGATTTTGCAATGTAATATCCCAATAGTTTTAACTGTAACAATATACATTGCCCTACTATGCTCCCATGCTCCCGTCTGCTCATGTCCGATACACGTGCCCATAACCCATAGAATGTCGTGAACACAAAGACCTGGTTTAACGACATTCAATGTGTTATTGACATCACCCCAGTGGATTAAAATGTGTTGTATTTTCAACAAAAACTCTGCAGTGCGCCTCTGGTCGATTCGCGCCACATCACGTGAGATCGTGCAAGAACCGGATGGTCAGCAACCA
Source organism: Lepetodrilus fucensis (assembly GCA_032361325.1). Taxonomy (NCBI): domain Eukaryota; kingdom Metazoa; phylum Mollusca; class Gastropoda; order Lepetellida; family Lepetodrilidae; genus Lepetodrilus; species Lepetodrilus fucensis. The sequence continues at coordinate 4,723 of JAUTBV010030674.1, read as the reverse complement.
CACTTTTAAAATGTCGTCTGTCGCCGCAAGCAATATTATCTCGTTTGTGAAACGTCGATTTTCCTTGTTGTTGAACATGTCACTTTTGTGGATTGATGTCGGTAGTTTTCTCTTTGTTGGATTGCAATTGTGCGGTATTTTTTTTATAGTACCATACCTACTTTTGTGGTTTGCATTTTTGTTATAGGTCATTGTTTAAAGTTGGGAACATTGGAACTATCGAGGCCTACTGACAGGTGGATGATCTTACCTGTGTGCTGTTTTGAAATGAGACTTTATTTAAGTTGTAACGCATTGTGTAGATTTTCATTTATTTATGAAGTTAATAATTACAGCTATTAAAATTACATATAGGTAGTTTAAAGAGATAGGCTAAACGTAAATATGATTGGAAACAATGCAACATACTATAATTTGCCTACATCAAAATTCCATAACATCCTATTTGTATATATACTACTTAAGCTTTCCCATTCATTATTGAAAGAGTATTTTCAAAAACAAGTTGTTTGTCGATTAAAAATAATAAATACAAATGTATGCCCCCCAAAATGCGGAATAATAATAATAATAATAATAATAATAATAACAATAATAATAATAATATAATAATTATTTCTGAAAGTGTTATTTTCTCATACAAAAAAGTCGTTGTCAAAATAATATATTATGCTTGCATTTTTCGACAGAAGTAATTATTTTACCGTCGGCCTACTACATTGAACCTATTCAGAATAATTTTCCAATATTCACCAGGAACCAGAAATAATCACATTACATTTCGGTGTAGGTTTCTTCCTATGCTCGTGTTGGTGTATCGACAGTTATCCCCGCACCACGGAAAATAAATAAATGGCGGCAATTAGCGCAATCACTAAAATACTAACACCTGACAGTTGCCATGGCAACATATTGGCACCAGGCGCGCGACATGCGACGTGCTTTATTAGATACCATTCCCAGACAAACATTCGGCGTTCCTGAAAGTTTGTCATGGGAGGGTTCCTTCTTGGTGCGGTTGGACGGTGAGGAGGGAAATATGCAATAGGCTCCTATAATAACGGATTAGTTCCAAAGATGGAAATGACTCCTGCTTAACTTGACAGCGTAAGGTTGACAGTTCTTTGCGTTAAGACCCTAAATTATACAGTATGTCGCTGCGACATTGTTATAGGTGGTTTCTCAAGCAGTTGCTCACAGAAGCTATATGTCACCTTATTTCGGTTCTTTTCGCATCATTACTAATGCACCTTTATGAAAGGCCTTGCCATAATCTGCCATTATCGTCTATGACCTGACTGTTCACTATGTGTATCAAGCCACACGAATAGAAGAGTTGTTCTGGGTCATCTTGATTTTTTTCCCCCGCGGCATTACCATTTATGCACCTTTACGAAAAACCTTGGTCGTGTATGAATTAATAGTCCGTCGACTATATTATTTGTGTGAACCATAGTTCTCAAGAACACTTCTATAGATTCAACGGAAGCCTCCGGAGTGCTTTTCATTTGGAAGTTAGACTACAACCAACAAGTGAGTCTTTGAAACAAAGTCTCCCCGAAGAAATCAACATCAATCAGACTCAACTCGGGCCATGCCGCCACGCGACGGCAGCAGCGTGACGTCGCGACATCTGTCTTGGACGACGGACTCAGCGTGAACGTCTAAGATCAGTGGAGCTTAATCAGGGAGTACTGCACGGCCAGCAGGAGATGAGTAGAGTATAATCCTGGAGTCATTAAGACTATCTCCATACTCCAGCCAGGGTAGAGGACAATGTCGTATTAACTAAAGGATATTTACCTGCGGGATGTCGGGATAAGCGTGGACAGGCTTAATTAGGGTATTGTGACTTTCTTGAAAATAGAAACTATCGTTAGCGACATTGCCTGACTAGTATACTTTACTCGGTATATTGAAACAAAAATGGAATTGAGTCGCTATATCTTGGTAAGATTTGTAGGTTCAAATTCAATAGCAAACAATGTCGCATATTGTATTTGCCTTTAGATATTGCACTCTGAATTAGAGTAATGACTATCTTACTGTGGTCAGGAATTTCATTAGACCAATTTCTATTTGTTGAAATATAAACAAAACGCACCAAGATGCAGAACTTGTCATGCACACACTCTCTCTCTTTCTCTCTCTCTCTCTCTCTCTCTCTCTCTCTCTCTCTCTCACACACACACACACACACGCGCGCGCGCGCACACACACGCACGCACAAACACACACACACACACACACACACACGCAAAACACTCTCTCAATCTCTGTTTAATAGTAATCATCCCTTCATTTTACTAATGACAAAGGAATCCATTTGTTGAAAGCAATCATTGGGCACATCAGCGTGATCAGGTTGCGTTCCTTGTATATCTGGATAATGAAGAGATCGTTATAATGGCTTTCCATTACCCTCTAGGTCTGTCCTTCCAATGAGAACATTCTGAATTCAAATAAGTATATCCGCTCTATTTTGAACATGCTATTTCATTATTAATATATCCTAGTACATACACGTAATCTTGAAATTAATATGCACTTATACACCGGTTTAATGCGTACACGGTATACCGAGCGAGAGAAATAACGCACGGAAACATACAATACTAACAATTTCCCCTAGTGAAAACAGAAACTTGCTTCTTAGCTTATGTTCACACATGAAATAAACCCATAACATTGTAAAAGGCTAGTTTATTTCGCTGCCTGTCTACTACACCTATCTCATAAATTATAGCTGTACACTTGTAGTCTATTCCTGACTTATAGGAACTTTATGCAATAAACTACACGCATATCTAAAACGTCGTTTCAGAAACATTGATTCGATGCAATCTGTGTTGCATGTTAGAAGCGATCGTTCTGATAGTTTGCAACTAGTAATGTGTATACATTTGTAGCCTACTTCAAATACATCCATCCCACAAAATATTACAATCAATATACGAGACCGTCTTGAGTTTATACACGGCTAATTATATTATAAACGTCTTTTATTGTATTTTATCGTAATGCCTATTAAACAAAGCTATCTTTAATCTACAGAGACACATGAAGCCTGACTGATGGTTGATATGACTTTACATATTATTAGAGATTCTCTTTCGCGAGGGTAATTTATACATGCCTAGTAGTGTGGTATTTGCAATCGGGGCCAGTTTCAAGATACTAAAATAGCTTCGTGTAACGGGAAGAATGCGGACACCCCCGTCCCTTCCTGGGTATTCCACAGTTCATTTGCAGCTAATGGTTTTACCTGGAATCGATTTCAAGATAATCAAGACCGCTCACCTGTGCTGATGGACGTCTACCCTGGCAGGCTGATACGCCATAACTAGACAGAGCTATTAACCATTTATTCCCAATCCTGACGGGGAGTGCATAGTAATGAATATTATCAGAATGCGTTTTATTGCAATACGACCCCAATATTTGGTATTTTCTCACGAAGAGCTTTCAAAGTAGATACCACAACATACATGCATAATAGTAATTAAAAATGTTTTGCAAGTTTTATAACACAAGTGAAAAAATCTGATATACTAGTAGTAGTATTTGTATTGTAATTACATGTATACATAATTTGCAGGTTTTCTATCAAAAGTGAACGCATATATAATAGCATTATGGTGTAGTACTTGTAATTATACATAATTTGCAAGTTTTCTAACACAAGTGAAATAAACAGATATGGTACTGGTAGTAACTATAAATAATGTGCACGTTACCTTGCAAATCAGACGCAATACCGAATATTCATAAAAAGTGATTTTCATGATCAATTATATATTACAATTACAGGAAACTTTATCAATTTGAAAAAGGTCTGCGCACTGTATAATGTCAAGGTTTTCCAGATCTGTTGTGTCCAGTTATCCTATAGATACGCAATTCCATCTCTGTTCACCATAATCTGTCCGCAAGGACGTCAATAGTAATATCGTGACCTCTTTAAGATAGCACTCATCATCCTTACTTACCGTAATTCCCACCATAATCACAGCATACACACGCCACCGATTCCTTGATAAATATCAGAATAAACTAAGATTTGTTTGTATATGTAATACTGCAATATTGGTTATAACCTCAGTAGGTAAATAGGCTACTATTGTACAAGGACTACAAGTATAATAGGTTACACTACGCGTATCGCTATTAAATGTATTATTTACACTGATAGGCCTACCATAATTGCATATCTATGCCACTCTCTTCGTTCTTTCTTTCCCCCCTCTTTCTCTCTCTCTGCCATCCCCCTTTCTGTATCTCTCTCTCTCTCTCTTCTCCCTCTTAATTTCTAAAATTTGATGACCAATGACCTGAGTAAATAAATGTTTACGGTTTGGCGACGAATAACAAGCATGCGCAATGAGTTGTACGTCGACTGGTCATGATACTCTTGATGTTACCTTAACAAATCTGCTAATTATGGTATGCAACTAGCATATACCCAGAGAAAAATAGCCCTGAATAATTATACTGTCATACTCCACGGGTATTTTTGTAACAGAAGACCAATTTGCAGCCTTTCTGATGAATGCTTCGTCGAGCTATTAATATAATTATACTCGGTAACAGTCTGACCATCGCTCTCGCGTTGTAATATCCTATATATATATATATATATATATATATATCGTCTGATAGCCAGTTTACGGACGACCCCAGTATTCGGTCAGCCATTTTGTTCCGTGATTTCTCGCGATATAAA
>JAUTBV010030563.1:0-21262 GCA_032361325.1 Lepetodrilus fucensis | reverse complement strand
AGATAGGCAGAGAGTTTTTCAGAGTTATCTCCGCCTATCTCGCGTGTATCACTACAAGAGCTCACGTAAGCCTCACGAACTACTATAAACCCCTTCTATTTACCCGGATGAAAATTACACAGTTTATTTTATTTTTATTTAGTTTGCCTAACTTAGCATGCATATGCACATGATGTAAGACAGCATATAAATCATATTCATTAATAACGTCACAATGTCTCTCAGTGAAAATAATTTCTCCACATACCAAGGTCTTCAATTTTCACTTGGGTCGCTATTTCGTGCCAATATTCTTTGCGCATAAATTAAGTGCACCTGATGAATGTGGTACCTATGACGACATGTCACGTGTGAACATCACTCTCACCTTGGAGTGACTTTCTACCAGTTCTCGTCTCAGCTCATCGACCTTGACCTTGTGCTTCCTCTCAAGGTCGCTCTCCAGGTCCTCCAGGTCCTGGGCGAACTTTGACCTCAGCTTCTCCCGCTGACGTCTCTGGTCTGACTCCAGACGCTCCCGCTCGCTGGCCAGAGCTCCGTCCACCTGTCAGACAACACGTCAGACAACACGTCAGATCTGTGGTCAAATGCTTGTCGATTTGGCAATGAATTTTTTAAAACATCAGGCCCCGAGATTACGAAACTTTGTACGTTTTTGCTATGCTCAAAAACATGACGTTTTATTAACAAAATTCGGAGTTGAGTATGAAATCGTACTCAGAGATTTTCCGTAATCTCAGGCCCTGTTGATAAATGAGCACGCCAACAAAGCAGCCTCATGACCTACATTACTCACATGTCATGAAAACACAGGCACGGAAACAGATAATAAATAGGCGGATTTATGTGGATTCACAGAAAATTGACATGCCCAGCCTTTGTACTCATGTATTCATGGGTGTGTCTCTCTATTAATAGGCCTAGTCTAAACTGATGGAAAATGAACCGCAATAAAGTTACCAGCTGTTTATTTGCATGTCAAGGCTGGTAGTGTAATAAATAAAATACTAAACCTGCTTCCGTGTGATACCATTTTTATGAAACTTGTGAATAGTATTAGTATGGCTTTCCCTAACAAAACCATTCACTCGTGTATTATCACATGTTTAGTATTCCGTATATCAGACTGCGAATATCTGCAAGTAGTAGCCGGGGCTGATACTGCCAATCTGTGAGCGGTAGCCGGGGCAGATGCTGAGAGTGTCTGACCTGTGACTGCAGCTTGTCCAGAGCCTTGCATTTCTCCTGCTCCAGCTTGCCCTTCTCCTCCGCCTGCAGTGCCGCCACCTCCTCCCGCAGATGCTGTAGTGCCATCTGCATCTCCGCCCTGCCCACCATAGTGCACACAGCTCATTACATGTCATAGTGTATACTCTATTCATTGCTAATTACTTGGCGTAATCCTATATTAATTGGCCTTTGCAACAGCTTATGTTTGTACTTGCCGGCGACCATTCTATACGCGAGTGAAAAGTACATAGAATATTTTTATTTTTTTAAATTTTTTTTTGCGATGCGCGTAATTTATTCCCGCGTACTTGTCAATAATGTCACTTGCGCGTAATTTGAGTCCGCGTAATTAAAGTATTTTACAGTAGTAGGAAATAATTGGACCAGAGAGCAGTACCTGTGAGATATCCAGCGATGTTCGTGTCCGTGATGAACAGGTCGTGTTTCTGGTCTCGGTAGTCCTTCCATACTGGGGACTTGTCCAGAATGCCTGATATCTGAAACAGCAGCAGATCCCTATTATAGCTGACTGAGTTATTGTTTAACATCGCAGCAGAAATCTTTATCCAATCGATGACCATGATCCTTGTGTGGCTAACAGTAGGAGCGAATTTAAGCTTTATTAACAGCAAACAAATATCACCCTTTACTTAATATGTGAGCAGTCACACAACACACAAATGGTTGAAATGCATGCACACACAAATACACACACACACTCACATAATTTAATTTTATTATGTACCTATCAATAACTATAGCATACATGCTATCCTGTAGAAAATTTGGCAGAAAAATCTCATCCTTTACTTAATACGTACGAAGTCACTAATGCATACACACATCCAATAAACAGTTGATTTTACATTTAACCTATCTACTACAACCACAGCATACTAGCTATCAATCCCCACGACCCTGCGTTTCCCACGAATGTCGTCACGACATGTTACACTGACCTGCTCCCCGTACAGCAGGCTACGCTGCATGGCCTTGAGGGCCTTGACAATCTGGGCCTTGGTGGCTGCGGGGTGCTCCACCGCCTCTAGACCGCCCTCCAGGAGCCGCAGTAAGAACGGCAAGAGTTCATGCTTCAACGCCTGGCGAGAAAACAACAATGTCCGACTTCAATGTTGCGGAGAATTTCAATGTTTTTCATTTCCGCTCTTTTAATTTTATAACATTCTTTTTAAATGTTTCATAAAAACTTATTTTTGTTGGCTTTTGTTCCTCCCATTTCCTGTCTTTTTAATTGAATATCTTTCATTTTAATTTTTGACACTGGCGTAGGTGTAGTTAATATTCGACATCTTATCGGATTTAATGTGTATTTCAACAGGAAAATTACCTGCCAATACCATAACAACAGTTTTGTGACATGTCATTCCATATTTTCCAATTTTAACTACAATTTCCTGCCGACATGAAATCGAGTTGAAATCTGCTATGAAATTGGTGTTCAACGGTTAAATGTCGGGCTCCGCCCTCCCATAAAAAAACAGACGTTTAACTAGTTGAACTACTGTAAAGCGGTTTTATTTAGCGGCTCGCAATTTTCACGATTTTGCAAAATTTAAGGGAAAAAAAACATTCATGATTTGTTAAATTCATGTTGTCCAAGTATGTAAAAATACACTTGTTTTTGGTCAATTAATAACTTTGCCAAACTCGGATCATACTCACAGGCTAATCTGTTAAAATCACATGTATTCAACAGTAATTAGTCCTGATCAGGTATAAATTTGTAATAGTGTCTCCAGTGATCAAGTTAGTGGCTATCAGAAGGAAAAAAACCCGGAAGTCTTATCATTCACGTGTTTCTTAAATTCACGATCAAACACAGATCGTGAATTTCGTGAAAAATACAGACACATGAATGATACCCGTTTTACAGACACGCGAATGATACCTGTTTTACAGTATGTTATAAGCTGAAACCTCACAGTGGTCATTGATGCATATGATAGTTCAACTAGTAAAACCAACATTTTACTAGTTGAACTTTGTCGCAAATGGGTGAATGCCAAGCTTCGTAGACCGACCTGAGACACGAGTTCCTCCTCCCCCTTGTCAAACATCTTGGCCAGCGTCTCCGCGGCGAGTCCGATCATGTCGCGCCGTACCTTCATGGCCACCTTCATAGGGCCGATACACTCTGTCTGTGACATGCTCCTTATACACAGCTGCAAGAAGACGTGGAATGTGTCGGTGTGACGGATAAATCTGAATGTGACATTGACTGTCACCTCCCCTCCCAATTTTGTTCACAATGCAAAAATCTAAATTCTAAACAATTTGCAGGTTATAACTATAATTATTTCAAGTTAATAGTCTAAATTGATAAAAATATGTACCTGAAAATATGAATTATAAAAATGAATGCTATTTTGTGGATTTTAACCACAATTATTTCAAGTTGACCACCCATCGTTCCATAACCTCTCTTTCGATTCCTACCTCATTGTTCGCCATCTGGTGAGCGACCTGGATTGCAGACTTGGGGATGGCGTTATTGCGAGACGACATGACCTTGAAGACCTTGGGTACATAGCCGAGCTGCGGCACCTGGTCTAGAAGGGACTGTTGGGACTGGAACAGGCAGACCACCGCCGTGGTGACGGTCTCCAGGACCTCGCCCTGTCAGGACAAGAGTGAAGGACAACTCATTACTGGAGGACATTTGTATAGGGAGGACAACTCAGAAAAATGGAAGACATTTGTATACAGTGTTTTCTATCAGTAATTGACTTCTAAAGCTTAGAGCATAAACAATTATGCAAGACAAATAGTACTAAAGGAGGATAACTCTAAAGACTGGATGACATTTGATTACGAGAGCTTGAAGGGGGCTGGAACATGGGTTCCTACTGTATAATGAAATATTGACTATTTTAAAATGTATTTATATTTTAAATTGGGGTTTAGAGTTGCTTTCAAGATTTTTCCACTTTTATTACGAATAAAAGGTTTATGACAGGAAGAAATATGAAACAGTTGTAGCCCTGAATGTTGTTGGTACTGACAGACCAAGGATGATAACTGCATTGCCATGTCACAGACAGCACAGCCTATCATGATTGCATCGCAAAGGTAACTTTTGTGAACATTAATGCCAGGCTCCCGGGACGGGATTTTAACCCAGGAAAACTATTAAAGGTGAAATCCCTGGGCACTTACATCGGGGGCAGTTGCTCCCGTGAGGAGGGCCCACTTCTCTAGGAGCTCGGTCAGGAATTCTTTGGGTCGCCTTAGGACCCATCCGGGGTTGGAGATAAACAGACGAAGGAAGACACCTCCGATTATCATCTCTCCCTGGACATCGGTGTAGACCACGGCGAAGTCCTCTCGTAAACTCCATTTTGTGTCTGCGTTGTCTCTCTGGGCTTTGTAGTGCCTGTGGAGAAGAGAAGACACATTTAAAGGCATATAGTTACTGATTTTGAAAATTATTTGGAGCTAAGATTCCAGCAGCAAGTACAAAGCAGATTGAGATAGATTTCATTTAAAGGCAACAGTAATGGTTTGTTGACATATTTCATGGTCAAACTTGTCAAACTTGGCTACTCACCCGTCTTTCAGTTTTCGGACGGTGTCCGAGACTTTCTCCCGAGCTTCGTCATTCCAGATCAGTTCTGGGTTTTCGTGTGAACCTGAATTGTTTTAAAAGAAAGAAAAAGATGAAAATATATTTATCATTATATTTTTTAAATTGGGATTTAGAGCTAGCCACTTTCAAGATTCTTTCTTATATCACAGTTTGTCAGTTTAACACAAGAGGAAACCCACAACATCTGTAGCAATGATCAATCGCCACCCACCTTCAAACATGTGCACGCTGGCCTCGGGTGAGTCTCGCATGGCGTCCATGAAAATGGCGGGCAGAAACTTGGTGAGGATGATGCGAACCTTGGGTCCGACCAGCTTGTCTGACAGCATCTTGGCAAACAGTTCGGCGGTCTTCTCGCGGATCTGCGGATGAGTGGCGTTGCAGAACAGATCCAGCAGATAGATCATGGCGCCCTTCGACATCGACTCCTTCACGATCTTGGTGTTTGACATCAGCGCGAACAGACTCTCCAGCGTCAGTAGTCGACCTGCAGTGTATGAGGGGACGATGAGGATGTGAAGACGTGGTAACAAACTCACACACTGGGGTAACATATTCACACACTGTAGTAACATTCTGTGGTAACATACTGCATTTTCTTGATAAATATGATTGCGAAGGAACAGTTATTAAAACACGAAGGTAGGGAGTTCATGAGAGTGCAGTAACATACAGTGGTAACATACTCACAATGTGGTAACATACTCACACTGGGGTAACATACTCACACACTGGGGTAAGATGCTCACACTGTGGGTAACATGCTCACACTGGGGTAACACACTCACACTGGGGGTAACATACTCACACGGGGTAACATACTCACACTGGGGGCAACATGCTCACACACTGGGGTAACATACTCACACTGGGGTAACACACTCGACATTGGTAACATACTCACACTGAGGTATACACTGCAAGGTGAGGAGGAGGTACGACAACACCTCTGCCGCCGCGATGTCGTGGACACATTCCTGACACCCTGTCACACAGTTGATCACCTAAAACAGAGTGCACAAGTTATATGTGTTTTACATTGCAGCGGGAATTGGAATGTTTCAGTGGTATTTTCAATGGATGTTTTCTTTTTGAATTTTAGCTTGAATGAATCAGCTTCTCACAAACTAAAAAAATACATTCCAATATGTTTGTATTTTAAAATAAAATAATTAACTTGTAATAATAATAATAATATAAAATAATAATATAACGTCCTGCGTACCTCCAGAGCAAATTGCTGCAGTCTGGCACAGTTGTCCAATCTAAGAAGAGCAAAGAGAAGCTTGAAATGTCCAATACACTGTATCTCCACCCCTGAAACAAGGAATCATAAAACATTACCATTTGTCAATCTAACATGCCTTCCAGCGCAAGAATGTTGGAGGTTTCCTCGTCATAAAAATTGACAAATCGCGATACAAGTTTTTTTAAATTAAGAAAATTTAGAAAGAAATAATTAAAAAATGATTGTGACTCTAAACCCTCTTCCCAAAAAAATATTTAATTAAGAAAACAAAAATATGTCAAAATTATGGTTTAGATCCACTTTCATTATTCTTTCACTTATTCAATAAAATCATATACATGAAAGGCCGACGTACCAGAGTTATTTTTTATGACATTCCGCAGAGCTTCTAGCGCCATCTCCACATTTGCGAGCCTCCTGTTAGGGTCCTTCTGCGCAGAGGCTTTGTTCTGCTGCTGCTGCTGCAGCATCATCAGGGAATGTAGATACTGTGCCTGTGAGCCTAGGAAGTCTAGCAAGTCAATGGTGAACCCCTTGGCATTCTGAAATAAATTACCAGATATTAAAGACAACATAGCTCAATGTTTAACTTTAGGAATTGACAATTTTTGTAGAAGTTGGATATTACAAAAAATAAAAAATAAAATAACAATAAATACAAAATATTGATGCTAATATATTTTTGCAATTTAAAAAAAAGACAACAACAACAATACTACTACTACTACTACTAATAATAATAACAACAATAACAATAACAATAATTAGACAATAACAATAATTAGACAATAATAATAATAATAATAAAAATATATAATAATAATAGGACACCTATATAGAGCATAGTTTCATGCATATTGCATGCTCAAAGGACACAAAATAATATATAGAAGTTACAACGGTAAATACATTACTTACTTCTAATGGGAATGTTGGTTGTTCGTTATAGACCCGAACAAAAATTTCACCAACAATTAATTCCTTTTCGTGAATCTCAAAAACAAACTCTGTGCCATAGCTGCTGTCACACTCTCCCTAGAACACAGAAAAAGGAAAGTAAATACAGGCAGAGTTATTTCCCTTTAGTCAAGGTTGCATTATACAAGTTTTATTATCGCCAATCATCAGCACTCTCTCTGGGAAAACAAAAAAAAGGAAAGTAAATACAGGTATAGTTATTTCCCATAGCAAATCTGGTAGCGCTATGATTGGTCTGTGGAGCTAGGCCCTGGAGGACATTCTCTAGGGGGAGACAACTCACTGTTTTGATCATCTGCTGTTGTTGATTGGTCAGATACTCGGTCAACTGGGCGCGAGTGGCGTTGTCCCAGATCAGGTACGGACACTCTGTGTTACTGTTGAGAATCTTCAGCAGCTGAAACACAGCAACACATTATTGTGATTTAATCCAGAGAATTAATTAATATCCGTAACTTTACTGTCCAAAGAAGATGCATGGCAATCATAACTATAAAAATTGGCACAACATTTTTTTAACAAATAAAAATAAAATATATAAAATATAAACCAATACAAAAATAATTTTAAAAATAAGAATTCACTACGAAATGTTCTGACTATTATCAAAAATATTATTTTCAAGTTAATACAAACAAAATAATTCATTCATTATTATGAAAATCATTGCAGAAGATGAAGAGCATATAAATCTTCTTTTTAAAAAAACCTTACTCAGATGATTATTTAAACAAATTCATAACTGCTAACAAAACAAATTCCACCAGTCCACAAAATTTGGATCTTGTATACTGACCTCAGCTGGGTTTTCATTGGACAGTTTCCTGGCCAAATAAGGCGTGAGCATAGTCATGAGCGACTTCTTGATGGCGGGGTTGTCTGGACTAGACAGCTTACTCTCGCTGTGGTAATACCCGCCTAAACGTGCACAGGCTCGGATGCTAAGACGCGCTAGCTCGTTGGCTATTTCCTGTGACAGAAATATAAAATAAAATTATATTCACGTTCCTCTACTATGAAAAAACACTTTGTGTAAGTTTCTCATGTAAATTTTGAATAGTTAATTAGAAATATAGGAATAGGAGACAGTGGGTGAATGTTAAAAAAATTACTGAGGGCCTGATTAAAGAAATTCAAAGGGTTAAAAATGACTTTCCTGGTAATAAAAACTTCGAGAACAAAAAAAATAAATAGAGGAAAAATCGGCATATTCCAGAACACTTTCACCCGTGTGATCGTCTATACACCACCCTTGAACTACATCCCACCTTTATTAAAACTAAAATCTCCTCCACATGACCTCTGACTGACATGTGGCTCTTCTACATACCCCCCTCTCGTCATCAATGCTACAATACTGACCTGCTGGTTTGACTCGTCGCTCTTCTCCACACCGCCCTCCTCCAGGGTGTAGTCGTAGTTAAAGAGATACAGCAGCAGATGCCATAGCACTCCAGCCTGGTGTAGGTTTGTCTGTAGCCAGAAGTCCACGCTGAACGCGCTCACACAGTCGCACACCACACAGCACAGCTTGGTCAGATGCTGCAAACACAGGCAGAGTGAGTTAGTGAGTGAGTGAGTGATGAGTGAGTGAGTCAGTCAAAGAGGAGTAAAAGAGTGAATGAGTTAGGCATTGCCTTAATTAGATATCTGAGTGTGTATCGATTAGATTTGTACTTATTTTAATTAGATCTGGAATTTCCGTAACCATGAATAGATCTGTACTTGCCCTAACTAGATATGTAAGTAGATCTGTACTTGCCCTAACTAAATCTATACTTGCCCTAACTAGGTCTGTACTTGCACCAACTAAGTTTGTAACCAGATCTGTACTTGCCCTAACTAGATCTGCAATTAAATCTGTACTTGTCCTAACTAGATCTGTACTTGTCCTAACTAGATTTGAGTTTATTCTGACTATATTTGTTCTTGGCTTAACTACCTCCACTTGACCTGACCAGGGGTGCGTTCAGGACATGATACATTTTGTCACTTTTTGCCACATAGCACTACAATAGTCATTCATCCAACACTGGTAGTATTATGTAGTGCTACTTTTTACTTCGGCTTTTGAGCCTGTAGTGTTTGGTAGCAAATAGTAGGAAAAACCCAAAACATGCAGTGAATGGACTGGACGTATGTGCAAACTGATTTCCTGCTATTTTGATATGAAATTGTTCAGCCAGTCACAATGGTTAGAAAAGTAGCGTATTGTAAAGTATAAAATTGTATTATGTCCTGAATGCAGCCCAGGCCTCTTGTGCCAACTACTGGCCGTTATTTTAACTAAGACCTTTTACAATGAAACTTACCTTAAAGTACAATATTCTACAGAGATCTTTGATAATGGAAGACACTTCTTGAATCTTTTCTCGACAGCCCTCGAACTGTGAGGCCACTGAGTAGCATTTGGCAACATATATACACACCTGCAATGAGTATACATACATACATCAATACCATTGTAGCGTTGTGCTACTACCCGCATATAGAACAATTGTCAAAGCAGCTTGAAAAAGTATTCAATATTCTCTATAATTGAATTGCTATTTTTTTTAAATTGGGGTTTAGAATCGCTTTCACGATTATTTCACTCATATATCATGGCTTGTCAGTTTAGGGCAGGAGGGAACCCGCAACCATCCGTAGCACTGAATGTTGCAGTAAACCGTCGAGCACCGTCTAGTACTGCCAATGATGATGACTGTATTGCCATGATACAGACAGTATCAATATCAATATCGCATCAGAAATGTAACTTTCGCAAACATTGTTGCCGGGCCCCTGTATTTGAACCTGGAACCTTTGGATCCGAAGTCCAACGTTCTACCACTGCGCTACATCCCACCCTATTAATATTATTACTGTATTAAAAATAAATGAATTCCAACTCACTTGGACTCCAATGTCTTCAGGCTTACTAGACCGGGACAAGATATTGATACAGCGTGCGAATGCAACTTGTAGCACCTATCACACACAGAAGAAAGATAACATTAATTTCAAACACAAAAATTATGACACAGTGACAAGAAACGTTATATTACTGACTCATAACTAAACGAAGCCCATATATTTTTAATATTATGCTAAAAAGAAATAACACTATTTAAAGGAGATTTTAATTATGCAATAATAATAATAATAATAATAATAATAATAATAATAATAATAATAATAATAATAATAATAATGCAATAAGTGAGTGAGTGAGTGAGTGAGTGAGTGAGTGAATATGGAGTTTAACGTTGCTGTGGAAAACGACCAATTTTATTTGTGGCTCACTTGTATTCCGTTCTCACGGCGGAGCTCCTCGGCGTTCAGTGCGGAGCAGTTGACCGTGTGATACGCGAGTTCGCTGGCGGCCGACAGAAGTGGGGCGGACTTCGAGAACAGCTGGTCGTCGCTTGTCTCCATCTGAATTGTTTTGATCAGCATCGGGTAGCCTGCGTACTTGTACGGCTGAAGGTCTGGAAAAGACAGCGAGAAATCGGTACCTTTGTTACGAAATGTGTCAATAACCTCTGTAATCTGGCCTCAAGATTACGTAGCTTCTGAGTATGATTTCGTGCTCAACTCAAAATTAATTGTTCACAAATCCCTATTTAACATTTGAGCTTAAGCATGAAATTGTACTAAAAAAGTTTCGTAATCTTGGGGTGTGGCCTCAAAATTATTTAACTTTTGTATTTCATGCCGAGGCTCTATGTTTATATGGTGATTTATGAACAATTATCTTGATCAGGCCCCGAGATTACGAAACCTTTTGAGTATGATTTCATGCTCAAGCTCAAAATTGACATGGCGTTTTATGAACATAACGTTGAATTGAGCATGAAATCGTACTCGGAAAAGATTCGTAATCTCTGGGCCTGTACTTGTATGGCTGAGGAAAACACTGGGTGTGGATCCAAACTGGGGACCACTGCACCACCCTGACACCCCACTGCACCACCCTGACACCCCACTGCACCACCCTGACACCCCACTCACCATCCTGATAGCGGCTGAAGAGGATGGACTGGGCCTTAAGGATGAGAACGATGTTCTGGGGGTCGGGTCCTTCCTTCACCTTTGACTTGCTGCACAGAAACTCGTACGCTTTGTTCACTTGCTCAAAAATATCCTGATAAACAAGAAAGAAATTATAAGTAACAATATAAATTCATCTTTTTTAACAATGTATTCTGGGTGGGAAAGCAGTTCAGTCAAAGAAGTGGGTCAAATTAATTATTATTTTTAACATTCGTTCATGATCTGTGAATATTTGTTGTTGTTATTATCAGTGCTTTAGGTAGCAGCAGAAATATTTGACTCATACTTCATACGTGGCAATTACTATGGTTGTGAATCGGAGTCGAACCATATAGTTTCTAGTTCAGACACTACCAGTATTTACGATCAGCTGCGATATTTGAAAGAAAGTAAAACCTAGACTTACTCTCCCTTCTGGGTTCTTATCCGGATGGTATTTCTGGGCCAGTTTGAAATACGCTTTCCTAATTTTGGCTTCATTGTGGCTAAAATAAGTAAGTAAATATCATTTGAATTAAAGCCAAGTGACCGAGTGATTGATTGATTGAGTGAGTGAATGAGCTAGGTAATGAATGAGTTATTGTTTTACAGCAGGAATCTTTCACCCATACGCGACAAAACAATGAGTCAGTGATTTGTTGCACTGATAATTCAATTACAATTTATACAGTTAAAATAAAACAAAAATAATTCACATTTTTCAATTTATATTTACTGGATTAAACCTACAGCTTGCAGCAGCAAGAGGGCTACTAGTTTAAAACAATTTTAGCGTTAATTTCTGTCTCACCCTCCGACGCCCTTCTGCAGGTTGAGGACATCGTAGGCTTCCTCTATAGACATCGTGGGTGGCTTCTTCTCCACCTCCTTCTTCCATGCGTCCAAGATATCCTTCAGCAGCTTCACCTAAATCAGACAAACATCAGTGAGTGAGTGGGTGAATATGTCATCAGTGACGATTAATTTTTAATTAATTTTTATTGAGCTCAAGCTCAAATATGATATGGACAGTTGTTAAAGCTGGTACTGACAGGCCAAAGGATGATAACTGCATTGCTATGCTACAGTCGGGACATCCTATTAATATCACGTCAGAAAGGTAACTTTTGCGAACATTGACACCTGAGGCCGTATTCACAAAAGGGTTCAAGTCAGATTTTGAAGGCATAGCAAAAACTGACTTGAACCCTTTCATGAATACAGCTCCTGTCTACCTGGGACGGGATTTGAACTCGGAACCTTTGGCTCAAAAGTCTGACATTCTACCATTGCACTACCCACACCCCTCTCCCTCCTGCCACCTATGTAAGCAACCACATCACCCTAGGGGGTACACCCCCTGCCCCTTCTCCTCTTCCTTACCGGGTCTTTGATGGGCCAGTCTGGGAACCTGACGGTATCACAGAGGTGTTTGAGGTAGTAGATGTTGCAGAACAGCTCAGTCTCCAGTTGAGGGAAGCCGATGACGGGGATGGGGCAGTACTGGTACAGCGCCCGCGTGTTGCTCTGGAGACGAGGACTGAAGTCCGCCAGATGCGACGCGATCTTCTCAATCATCAGACGTCTAGACGGATACACAGACATCACACAAAATATTATATCGACGATATTTATTAAAGGTATACAATAGTAATTTGTCAACATGGATACATAAACATCACAACAAATATTATATTGACTTTTTTAAAGGCATACAATTGTAATTTGTTTATATGGATACAAAAACATCACAAACAATATTACATTGACCATATCTATTAAAGGCATACAATCATTTATTTACATATTTCATGGTCATATTTCACTGGTTTAAAATATATTAATATATTTTCTTCATTTTTTATTTTGTGAAAATTAACAGGTGGAGATAAAAAATAAATGATTATAATCGTCAATGTGATTAATAGAAGTGCAAGGTTAACCCTCTCCCTGCTGGATTAGGAACAAGGCACTGCTCTTTAGGGAATAATTTAACTTTCCGAGAAGACTGACCTCATTTCGTTGTTCCAGATTGCTTCCGGCGTGTCAAACTCTCCGAGGAAGATCTTGGAGAACTTTTCCGCGGAGTAGTTCTCCAAGTAGCAGACCATGGCCTCCGGAAGCAGGTGACCGCAGACACTCCGCAGCATGATGTCTGAAGTTTTGTTCTGGAAGCGACGGAATTTCCATAAAGCAACATACCCAGACATGGGAACAGACTATTTCGATTTCAGCTGAAAACAAGTCTGAAAGATGAATGGCAACAGGGGCCGTATTCTCGAAACTTCGTAAGTCTTAAGAAGTTCGTAAGTACTAAGAATTTGCCTAACTGGGTTTATGCTAATGTTAATTTTTGAAGATCTTTTCTCACTAAGAAGTTCTTAGCCAAGAAGTTTTGAGAATATGGGCCCTCGTCTTCTAAGCATTTTAAAGCAGATTTCCGAAATTTGTTAGTATCCATCCCCTCAAAAATAGTTCCCATTCTTTAATTTAATTTGTTGAGTATATTTATGAGGGAAAGACTTCACAGATAAATATTTCAGCCATACATGACAGCTACTGCGGAACAATAGATACGAGAGCTTCGAGAAACAATACCCCGATGGCAAGGAATGTTCTGGGGGGCGCAGAACCGTACCTCGTCGGAGCTGAACCATAAGGACTCTCATAGCGATCATAGAGATGGTGCACTTACGAGAGCGCTATGGTCTCGTAGTAGATATGAGAGCTTCGGGAAACGATACCCTGTGGTCATGGAATGTTTTGGGGGCATAACGTTCTGGGGATCGAGGAATGTTCTGGGGGCACGGAACCGTACCTCGTCGGAGCGGAACGCCTGCTTGAGATGGGTGTACTTGAGGAAGCGTGAGATGGGCAGCACGTTGGAGCCGGTGTACATGAGGATGAAGTAGAAGACGCCGGTCAGGTACAGCCGCGACGTGTTGGGGTTGTCCTGCATCACCTCATACAGCAGCGACGACACCTTCTCCACTAGCATGGGGTCAAAGGTCAGCAGCAGCTACAACGATGAGAATAATTTAGATCAAACGGGTGTGCTATGATTTTTGATTTTTTTTTTAGATTAAGATTTTAAGTAGCTTTCTAGATTCTACCACTGTGCTACCACCCGCCCAAAACTATGAGCTTCAACCAGCGAGCGAGTTAATTATTATTATTATTTTATTTTTTTACGTCACAGTGGGAATCTTTCACCCACATGTGATGAAGCTTCAACCAGAAAGAGCACAGTCATTTATTTGTGAGAATTTGTGACTTACTCTATCCTTAATGCTTTATTTGGATTTGTGCTTTATGTCACAGCGGGAATATTTCACCCATACACAACGATTTTAACAATCTGTTATGCCGATATTCTGGATATAGAGATTGTTTTGCATTACGATTGCTATGGTAGTGTTAACATTAACAAAGATCTTTTTACCATTGTTCACAAATATTGGTAGAAATTCTGACTACAAAGGGAGATAATTTTAAAGAATGGTCTCGCATTCAAATCTACAAGTTATTTTCCATTTTTTTTTGTATTCTGCTGTGTTAAGACAAAATATTGACGGCAAAAGGACTGAAATTAAAACTGAACCCGTTTTCAAATTAAATTAATTTTTGGGTTAAACAACGCTTCAGAACTTACCTGTACAATATGTGGTAAACAGGTTGCCTCGGAAAGAATTCTCTTAACTCTGGGTAGTGGTCGAACAATAGCACCATCAGAATCTCTGTAGTGAAGAGAAATATAGACTATCACATAGCAAGGCACATGCTTCTCTGGGAAACGTAAATGTACATGTCATAACAATTTTTACAATGCCCTTTTAAAAACACTGCGACTAGAAGGGATCAAATGTACCAACTTGAGAAATTACTGTGGACATTTCACACGTTATTATCAATGGTTAATGGGGATGGGGAGGGGGAATTTAAATGCCACCCTACGGAAAAAGTTCCAGCCTTCAGGAAGCTCGAACGACGTCTCTCCACGCACCTGCTGGGGTAGTATCCAGTCATTCGTATCAGCATGTTGAGAATCATGGTTGCCAGGTCGCTCTCGTTCATGACGGCTTGACCCGAGGCCAGGAGTGTCCATTTGAGCTGCGGGACGGACTGCAGTGGCCGCCAGCCGTCCATGCCTTGGGCCCAGCAGCGGGTCTTGGCGTGGATCGTGCCTTCCTGCCAGTAGTCCTTCATCTGCAACGTCAATGTCAATTCATTGTTTGAGGCTTTTCAAACATTACCTCTGTGATGCAAAAATAAAATCCCTTCTGAATAAAAGATCATTGTAAAATGTAAAAATAATTCCCTTCTGGGTTTGATTTTGAATTAACCCTCTCTCTGCTGGATTAAGCATATGTACTGGTCTTTTGGGCCGCTCTGGTTTCCTCCAGCATGGAGAGGGTTAAACATAGTGTTTTCTTCAAAAAAGGATTGGAAAAAAAAACTTAACGATTCCGCTCCTGGTTATCGTTTCTCGAAGCTCTCATATCTACTACGAGACCATAAGGCATGCGATAGCCCGTCTCTAATACAGGGATCGTGCACTTACGAGAGCGCTATGGTCTCATAGTGGATATGAGAGCCTCGATAAATTATACCCTTGGTAATAAAACATTATTTTTTCATCTTATAATAATAATAATATAATCTATTTATATAGCACCGAGTTAATTTGCAGGGAATGCTAGTGCTTTTTTTCCCTCCTCATAACCTAAAATTTAGTTTTCCTGAAAATAATTGCTAATGTTCCACAACAACTTCAAAGTCCACTGTGGAAAACTTGCATTTAAGAAAAGTGACCCACCTCTTCGAAGCTGTATGGTCCTAGCCTTTCCTTGTCAGCATTTCCAAAATACCACTCCTTCTCGCTGTCACGTCTCATGTCTGGCGACGCCTCGATGACATTTGTCTGTGAAGATACAGCAGTTGTAAGGAAACTATGTGAAATTACTATTACATTTATTTTCCTTACAATATAAAATAAAATAAAATAATTATTTCAAAAATAAATTATTATTTCTTTTACCTGGAGTGGTACTGTTGCTCTTGAAGTATGCAAATGAGCTAAGGTCAATAGGTCAACAAGGATCTTTATCCCATTTGCATCCATGATTTCTTTGACATTTTTCTGAAAACAAGGGACATTTATTATTGTAAAAGAAATTGTGTTAAAAAAGATTAGATTTCGACGATTAGTTGGGACTAATAATAATTAGTTATCTCACAGCCACTTGCCAATAGCGAGACAAGAACTACCTTGGTAAATGAATGATATAAGGTTGTACAGAAACATCAGATGATCGACGTAATAATCCATATTTACCTGATGGAAGATTAGTCTGTTCAAAAACAGAATCAAACGATCTCTTTCCAAGCGATCTGTGCACTGAAAATAGAGGAAATATGTTTTAAATTATAAATTTACTATAAAAACTTACTATTAAAGAACATTGTATTCTAGCATACCAACACATCCGTTAATAGTATGCTAACAAACTGACTATCTCCAAATTATTTTAATGATTTAAAAAAAGATTAAATTAATATTTGGGTTTAGAACTGCTTTCACAATTCTTTCACATAATGTCTTGTCAGTTTAGGGCAGGAGGATTGTTACAACTAATACTAATTTTCCCAGACAAATACCCATCATTTAAAGCAATCCTAACCACTTTTTATGGGTTGAATATTCCTGTAGTGAAAACAAGCAACAATTCACCACTCGGATGAATACCCACCCTTTCAAGCATGCCCACAATGTATCTGGTGTCATTGAAGGCGCCGATCTCCTCGTAGCAACGTCCATACACTATGGTCATCGCCTGTAGACACATGCACTTCATGGCCGTCTTTGGGGTCAGTAGGAATCTGTGGTACAAATCATTGAAGAACTCGTACCTGTGAATAAAAATAAATGTTTAGAATATAAAACAATGTAAAGCTTGGCTTTCATGCTCCATCCACTACACCCACTGAAAAAAAAAAAAGTAAAAAAAGCCAAGAAAAAAAAGCCGCAATGGCTGTCGTTTCCAAAATAGTATTTCAAATAGTGTATTTAAATAAAATGAGCTATTACAAAATATTATTACAAATAGTGTATTTAAATAAAATGAGCTATTACAAAATATTATTACAAATAGTGTATTTAAATAAAATGAGCGATTACAAAATATTATTACAAATAGTTTATTTAAATAAAATGAGCTATTACAAAATATTATTTCAAATAGTGTATTTAAATAAAATGAGCTATTACAAAATATTATTACAAATAGTGAATTTAAATAAAATGAGCTATTACAAAATATTATTACAAATAGTTTATTTAAATAAAATGAGCTATTACAAAATATTATTACAAATAGTTTATTTAAATAAAATGAGCTAAATAATATACAAGAGTTCATTCAGTGTCAAGAAAACGTGAAAAATAAAATATTGAGATTTTCAGAATATTCTTGGATAGTTGGAATTTGTTAGTATATACCAATATACAATACAAATCACTTGCTAGTTCATTATTGAGCATTTCCTAAAAGGAGGAAACTTACGATTTCTTTATTGCATTTGTTTCCTCATTTTCTTCCTCTTCTTCTTCCAGGAGAAGACGAAGATAGTAGTCGCCTGACAACATACTCACATGATTAAAAGATAGTAGTCGCCTGACAACATACTCACATGCTTAAAAGATTGCGGTCGCCCGACAACATACTCACATGATTAAAAGATAGTTGCCTACCAACATACGCGTACAATTAAAAGAAGATGGTTGAATGACAACTCCACATTACAGACAACATCATGACCACAGTCCTTTTGAATTCTGAACCTTTGGCTGTATGTCACAGCTTGTCAGTTTAGGACAGGAAGAAACCAACAACATCAGTAGCACAGAACATTGCAGTAAACCTGCAAGCACCAACTGCTACTGACAGACCAAGGATGATAACGCATCCTATAAATACAGACAGCGCATCCTATAAATAGTGCGTCAGAAATGTAATTTTCGC
Organism: Lepetodrilus fucensis; assembly: GCA_032361325.1. Lineage (NCBI taxonomy): Eukaryota > Metazoa > Mollusca > Gastropoda > Lepetellida > Lepetodrilidae > Lepetodrilus > Lepetodrilus fucensis. The sequence goes on along the minus strand of JAUTBV010030563.1, from coordinate 3,162 downwards.
GAGCATTGATGTCAGATTCCCGGGATGGGATTTGAACTCGGGGCCCTTTGGCTCTGAAGTCCAATGAGTGATTACGGAGTAACGTCGTTGTGGGAATCTTTCACCCATTTGCGATGATCGCTGAAGACCAAACATTTTCTACTTTTGCGCCAACGCACGTCACTTGGACCTACCTATTTTGATCTCTTCGGACAGGCAGTGGTAGGGCACCTCAAACTCTGTGTGGTTCCACCCCACCACACAGTTACTCCCCAATTCCTTGTCCACGCTGAAGGCTCGCATCTCGTTCTCTAAAGCTTCGCGGAGTTCTTCTCGTGTCTGAAGAAATGTAACAAAGTGGGAATAGCAATAATAGGGGTAGAAATTACCATAAATCACATCCAGTGAATTGCCACTTATTAAAAAAAAATTGTTAGAGAAAACTTGGTAGGAGATGTAGTGCTTTAAGCAAGCTTTATAGAATATATTTTGTGCAAGATAAATGTCCACATTTATATTATTATTAGACATCAAGCAAATAATTCTCACTAAATGAATGAATGAATTAGTGCTTTATGTCGCAACGGGAATATTTCACCTATACCTGACATGTAAATATGCGAGTTTGTTATGTGTTATTATGATCTGTTAATGGGGGGAGGACAACCCAGGACAACCATGTTAAGTCACACTAGCCACTGCCAGACAAGAAACTAAGGGAGATAACTCTAAGTGGGTGTACAAACATTGTACTCCATCACCATACTTCAACACACAAGGAACTATTCAATATAGGAAATAAGGTACCGCAACAACAAGATTCATATTTAGAAAACCTTCAGTTCTATCCTGCAACACTATCTGTCACATCATCCCCAACACCCAAAATGGTGCTAAAGGTGAAAGGTCAAACTAATTACCTTGTAATTCCACAGCAGGTTAGGCTTGGCATGGTCTCTGTTGAAGTGGTAGTAGAACAACGGCCAGTTGGCTTCGCTCTTGATTCGCTGACGTCGGTTCCGCAGAACGATCGGCCGGTCGTTTTGCTGCGGAGAAAAATCAAACGTCAAGTTAAGAACAAAATTTAAATCAAATGAACTGTCAGAAATGTTGGTCATCATGAAAAAACTTCAAGATAAAAAATAATCATCATATAGCAAATACATATTTGAGAGAAATTTGGATATATTTAAACATTTGTTTACTTGTTAACTTGTTAAATTTTATCTGAAAGTATGTACATTTGATTTATGTACACAAATATATTAGGTAACAAGTCAATGTCAATTGTATGTACTTTGCAGTTGTAGCTAAGAACTAGTCCACAATCAGAATACATTTCTGTGAATGTGTTCCTTTAAGCATGTCACACATAACGTACTTGTTTAGTTTCCAGGCCAATTCTTGATCTCCAATGCTGCAGAAATCCATCAATTTTCTTTTCCAAAATAAGAAGCTGTGGATTCTTCTTATTTTTATTTTGATGATCCTGAAAGCACAATGGTAAACGTGAAAGAAATGTGCATTAAAATAAATAATGCATTATAATTAATAAATAACATATCCACAAACAATTAAAAAAAATAAAAAAATAATCATAAAATAAAAAAGTACAATAATTATTAAAGAAAAGAAAAAGGAGATAATAATTTGTTTTAATTTAAAAATAAATAAAATAAATTCCATAATATTCTCTCAAAGAACAGATAGATAGAGTTGTCTCCACCTAGAAAATGAGATTGAGGCAGGACACAGTGGAGATGACCTCACCTGAGCTAACTTGACATTGTCTCGGACGTGTAGTTTGTCATCCTCGTGGATGGGAACACTGTCGGGCGAATCCAGGTAAAACAACATACCGCTCGGCTAAAACAAACATGTGACTTGATGTTAAAGGCATACAATCATAGTTTGTTGACATATTTCACGGTCAAGCGTATTTTAACTGAAAGTCTGTCAAATTTCATTTGTCTACAAAAATAAAGTGGGCAACAAACTAGATTTTCCGCATGTCCCACTAGTTTTCAATATTTACATATTTTATTATACTATTTTTTACTTATTATTTTTGCATATTTGTATTGTATGTTCTCACGAGAAGCGCGTAAACTGTCCCTTTCAGTTTCAGAGAGACAGGACAGAAAGCTAGTACAGTTATAATGAACGTCTCCAGAACTAACCAGAATTCTTCTCAGAAGTCCCATAGCTGTTGGATGCCCCGTGACCCACAGTCCCACGAGATGCCGACTCAGTTGTCTGTAATACGTAACACAGAATTCATAACAACAATGCATGTATTTTATTATTTTAATAATAATACACATTTATTCATACAGCACCTATTCCATGCTGTATACATTGTGTGAGATCCATAGGAAGCGAGTCTGTAGCAAGGGACTGACCATACTTATATTAACCCTTACCCTGCTGGATTAAGCAAAAGCACTGCTCGTTAGGGTATCTCCAGTTGCCTTCAGCAGGTAGAGGGTTAAAGGTACACAATAATATTTTACCTGAAAGTATGTACATTTGATTTGCTTACACAAATATATTGAGCAACGAGCTACATTTTCTGTAGATCCCACTGGTTTTCAATATTTTCATATTTAATTGTTTAAAGCGCCACTGACCTGTTGGTTAGCATCCTGTTATCGTTGCTCTGTGTGAACATCGCGGTGTGGAGGTGTTTTGGCAGCGCTCCCTCGGCTAGCGCAAGATCCTGCATCTTGGCGGCTATTTCTGCGTCACCTTCCTGTGGAAAGAAACAGATGCGTCAACATCATCCTACCAGGTACCCATGCAACAGAATGATATGCGAGGACCAATTTATAGAAATTATATTTTCTGTCCTACTGCAGTGATTTCGGGATCACATTCCTGTGAATAGTAACATGAACATCCTACCAGGTACCCATTCCATGCTGAATGAATAGAACACCCTAGAAGTAATTTCTTGATACATAATATTTTCTTCTCTTATGTAAATCTTGTACAATGTAAAACTGTGATATGAAAAATCTAGGATCGTGTAAATCTGTGAAATAATAATAATTGAGATGACTGGCTAAGTTTACGAAAAGAAAAACATACACTACAGGTTATAAATCACCATTAGAAATCCCATAGACGACAGTGTTAACGTATTTATGCATAACTACTGATTCAGTCATTCAAATACCACAA
>JAUTBV010030453.1:0-21268 GCA_032361325.1 Lepetodrilus fucensis | reverse complement strand
CATGAAACTGCAAAGAATAATTCCCATCATGGTAATAATGAAGCTGACTAAATCCTGCATATTCAATATTAAATTTTAGAGCTGATTCTGCCGTTATATCTAAAGCGTGGGCTAAAATCGTACGAATAACACCGGCATGAGTCACCAGTAAAATACGTTGTCCTTTATGCTGTGTCAGCATATCTTGTAAACCTTGCTGAACCCGTTGGGTGAAGTCTTGCATTGTCTCACCCTGAGGTGCAATAAAGTCATCAGGGGTTTGCCACAGTTTTTGGAACTGCTCTTCCTCATTCTCCCAGAGAAGCTTTGTTGCTTTCCCTGTCCAGTCGCCAAAATCCATTTCTTGAAAGCGCTTTTCTAGTGCCCATTCGCAGGATTGTTGCCTTGCCAGTTGCTCAGAAAAATCTTTGCAGCGAGCATAAGGTGAGCTAACAATAATATCCCAGCGACCATTTTTAGTGATACTAAACATATCTTGCAAGCCTTGCTCACTTAACGGCTCATGAGCCGCAGCACAAAATACTCCCTCAGTAGCAGGTTTACCGTGTCTTAATAAATCCAGTGTAGTGAAGCTTTCGGCATTCATTATGATGATGTTTTAGTAGCAACAGCAGCTTCGGCAAAGGTCGCCATCTGTGTATGTAGAGCACAAGCAGATTGTAATAATGGCACAGCAACGGCGGCACCGCTGCCTTCACCAAGGCGCATACCTAGATTAAGGAGTGGCTTCTGACCTAATGTTTCCAGCACAATATGGTGACCCTGCTCAGCAGAGGTATGAGAGAAGAATAAATAATCATTAACATCAGGCTGAATACGAACAGCACACAGCGCGGCAACCGAGCTAATAAACCCATCCACTAAAGTCGCTAGTCCATTTTGCGCCGCATGAATATATGCACCTGTTAAGGCAACAATTTCAAACCCTCCAGCGCAACGTAGCCATTCAAGAGCATCGTCGCCACAGTGTTTATGCTTCGCTAGAATCTGCTGCACAATGGCAGTTTTTCGCGTGATCCCTTCGGCATCCAGCCCTGTACCAGCACCCGTAGCCTGATTGGGAGTTAGCCCTAGTAATGCACAGTATAAAACGGCTGAAGAGGTAGTATTGGCTATTCCCATTTCGCCACCTATAAATAGTGTCGTATCCTTTTCTAGCGCTCTCTTTACCGCTTGCTTTCCTGCATCTAGCGCTGTTATCAGTTGCTCTTCTGTCATCGCTGGCTGATGTAACATATTGGCTGTGCCATTACCTGCGCGATGTGAAACCAGCCCTGGTAGCTCAGGTAAAGCACTTAAAATACCTGTATCAACGACTTCAAGATTTGCATTAAGCTGCTTAGCCATCACGCTAATAGCCGCTCCACCTTGAATAAAATTCATTACCATTTGCATGGTGACTTCCTGCGGAAAAGCAGAGACCCCTTCGGCAGCGATACCATGATCACCTGCAAAAATGGCAATGCTGACTTGATCAACAGACGGTTGTTCTGTTTGCTGTATATAGGCAAGTTGAACAGCTATATCTTCCAGTACGCCTAGAGAGCCAGGAGGCTTGGTGAGCTGAGTTTGTCGTGCTAAAGCTTTATCTTTAAAACTATTTTCAAGATTAGGGCAGGGTGTTTCTATCCATTTCATATGATGTGTTATTCCTTTATTTTTAGCGGTAAACCAGCGACAACCAGTGTGACAGTATCGACTATCTCAGCAAGCTTCTGGTGTAACAAACCCGCCTCATCCACATAGTGGCGAGTCAACTCACCCATGGGAATAATACCCATGCTAACTTCATTGCTAACGAAGATAACATTACCAGCTAAATCCTTTACACAATCTAGAAGCTGCTGAATTTCTTGAGCTAATAATGCTTTGTCTTTATGCATCAGAAGGTTTGTGAGCCACATGGTTAGGCAATCAACTAGAATTACACCATCTGGTGTAGCCCACTGTTGCAGGCTGGAAGCTAGTTTTATTGGTTCTTCGATGGTTTTCCATTCGGCTGGTCTGCTCGCTTTATGTTTGGCTATGCGCTGTTTAATAGCGCTGTCTAACACTTCAGATGTTGCAATATAGATAACCTTATTGCCATATTTTGATGCCAGATTTTCTGCATAGCTGCTTTTGCCAGAACGTGCGCCGCCAAGAATGAGAGTGCTACTCATAGGTGAATCATTTTAGTTAAAAGAGGAGGATAGTAGCAGAAAATGAGTTGGGAATAATCTGTAGATGGTTTTTCAATGAAACTCTGAGTACTATGGCGGTATGCTGAATCATACAACTGTAAATGCCTTCCTCCTCAGCCGACAATGGCGTGATACTCCCAAAGGTATTGAGCTTGATTTCTGGGCGACCTCCGATCAAGGTGCTATCCGCGTTGTGGTTCAGAATCAACAAGCAGTTTGCTTTACGCGACGTACAACCTCTTTCACACTACCTTCTTCAGTACAGCGAAAGCCACTTGAGTTAAAGGCACTCGATCATAAATCTGTAGATGGTCTGTACTTCAAAAATCAGCGTGATTTAACGCGATTTCGTGAGCAATATGCTTATGATAAAACCCTATTGTTAGAGTCTGAAATTAAGCCTACCGAACGTTTCCTTATGGAGCGTTTTATTACGGCTTCCATCGAGGTGTCTGGGCAAGCAATAAAGCGTAATGGTTACCTTGAATTCGTCAATCCTAAGCTGATACCAAGTGACTATAAACCAAACTTGCGCTGGGTATCACTGGATATTGAAACAGAGGATTTACGTGGCAAGTTGTATTCCATAGCGGTCACGGCTGAGGGTGTTGAGCAGGTCTTTATGATTCAAGATAAGCCTGAGCCTTGTGAATCTGAGTTATCTATTTGCTGGTGCAAAAATGAGAAACAAGCATTACAAGCATTCTTTAAGTGGCTTCAAGCTTATGACCCTGATGTAATTATTGGTTGGAATGTTGTCGCTTTTGATCTTGATTTTTTACAGTGGAAATGCCGCCAGTTACACATGCCTTTGGCACTTGGTCGAGGAGGAGAGCGAGCGGCAATTCTCGCGCCTCAGCAAAATGGTCACATGTATATCTCGCGTATTCCAGGGCGATTTGTACTGGATGGGATTACCAGCTTGCGCGGTGCATTCTGGTCATTTGAAAGTTTTGCACTGGGTGATGTGGCGAAAGCCTTACTGGGTAAAGACAAGCTGATTAGTGAGAGCACTGAACAAGGCTTAACAAAGCTAGAAGAGATTCGTCGACAATATCGCGAAGCGCCGTTGGAACTGGCTGAATATAATCTGGAAGATTGTCGTCTGGTAGCCGATATTTTTGCTAAAACAGACTTGCTCGATTTCTCTATTCAACGAGCCAAAATGACAGGTCTGGCGATTGATCGTCAGGGTGGTTCAGCTGCGGCATTTGATCATTTGTATCTGCCACGTTTGCATCGTCATGGCTATGTTGCTTCTGATGTGGGGAGCGATGACAATCCTCAACATAGCCCTGGTGGTTATGTTATGGAATCCCGCCCTGGTTTATATGAGAATGTTTTGGTGCTGGATTTTAAAAGTCTGTATCCCAGTATTATCCGTACCTTCAAAATTGATCCGCTCGGTCTGGCAATCGGTCAACAAGAAGAACATGCCATAGAAGGCTTCCTTGAGGCTACTTTCTCACGAAAAACCTATATCTTGCCTAATATCGTAAAGAATTTATGGCAACAACGTGATGCGGCAAAGCTGGATAATAATCAGCCATTATCACAGGCGATTAAGATTATTATGAACTCGTTTTACGGCGTGCTGGGATCGTTTGGCTGTCGCTTCTTTAATCCGCAACTTGCCAGCAGTATTACCCGACGTGGGCACGAGATTATTCAGCGCAGCCGAGAATTGATTGAAGAACAGGGTTATTCTGTCATCTATGGCGATACGGACTCTGTGTTTGTATTGATTGGTGAAGGCAAGTCTGAAGATGACTGTGAGCAAATAGGTAGACAACTACAGGCGCATCTCAATAGTTGGTGGCAACAGCATATTCAAACCACGTTCCACCTTGAATCTAATCTGGAAATTGAGTTTGAAACACATTACTTACGCTTTTTGATGCCCACTATTCGTGGTGCTGAAAAGGGTAGTAAAAAGCGATATGCAGGGATGATTCACACTAAAGAGTCATATGAAATGGTGTTTAAAGGATTGGAAACCGTGCGTACAGACTGGACGCCATTAGCGCGAGAATTTCAACAAGAGCTTTACCGCCGCATCTTTAATAACGAGCCTTATAAAGAATTTATCATAGAGACTAATGATCGATTACAAGCAGGGAAAATGGATGATAAGCTTGTGTACACTAAACGTTTGCGTCGCCCTCTGGAAAGTTATACCAGCACACAACCCCCGCAAGTTAAAGCAGCAAGAAAGATGAAGAATCCTGGTAGAAAAATTCACTATGTGATGACGCTTAATGGTGCGGAGCCAACTGAGAACAACCCTTCACGGCTGGATTATCAACACTATGTAGATAAGCAGCTTGCGCCTGTGGCGGATAGTATTTTATATTTTTTGGAAACGTCATTTGAGAAAATTACCCAGCGACAGTTGGATATATTCTCTTGAGTTTTGGGGTTGTTTTCACGGTTGTTATCAGGCTTTTTCTATATTATCACCTAAATTCGTGACTTCACTACGGCACAGTGAATAAGCTATTGATTCATCACAGGTATTAAAAAATACCCGCTTGCGCTAAAGCATAAGTGCCTTGCAAGCAAGTGACTAAACCTAAGGGTGAAGCTAAGGTTTTTTAAAATCCCGTGCTAAACCAATATTATATCCCTGTTATCCGAATTGAAATCACGGATTCAGGTATCAATTAGCATGAGTATTCTACTATCTGAACTAGAAAAATCTGAAACAAATTTTTCCATGCCTTTCATGGCAGAAGCATCCATTTTACTGGACTTCAGCTTTTTTAATAAAAATCTCAGTTGTGAATTATCAGCGTAAATCCCTTCAGACTTTCTTTCATCCTCTGTTAAAGCTAGAAGTCTCTCAACCTCTTGGGAAATAGTGTTTAGTTTATCGATCATATTGCCTCCTAAATTAAGGAAGCCCTGATCAAGTCTGATCAAATTTTAACTTCAAAAAAACGATTGAGACTTAATCAGTGCTTCCTTAAATAATTGACGGTTTTACCTGATTAAACCGTTATTCTGATGATACATTACATAGTGTATTGATATAGAGTAAAAATACCCTTGATAACTCTTCACTATATTGAGGTGATATACCCATGTGGCCTTTTTCTAGTTTTGCATGTGGAGGCAGTTTTTTCTGGCAAGCTTATCTGCCAGTCGTAGTAGTGTTGGGATGCGTGAAGCTCCGTTCATATTCTTTATATTGCTGGAGCTTGTGTCTGGTCTGAAGTACTGGTAATTCATAGTGGTCGGCTACTCTCGCCACGAAGAATGGGGGTGGCATGTATTTCTTTAAATTCATTTTTTGCGACACCAATAATTTCAGGGCATATTATAGCCACAGGAAAACTAACCATGAATTAATAGAGGCGCGTTAACATAAAGAGCCTCCCTTGAATAATAAGGTCTAGATGAATAAAGAAAAATTATTGCAGTGCATTGTTAACACCTTGGATGAGAATCTTAATGCAGCACAGCGAGCTGTTGATATTGCTCACGAAACGGCTACACATAAAGAAACAGTGGCGAAGAATAAATATGATACGTTCGGATTAGAAGCTTCCTATCTTGCGCATGGACAGTCAAAGCGTGTGGCTGAAATTGAACAGGGGCTACTCTATTATCGAACCTTAAAGCCTATTTTATATACCGATGACCAACCTATTGGAGCCTTTGCATTAGTGAGCCTAGAAACATTGGATGGGAAACAAGAACGAACTGTCGTTATAGGCAAAGAGGCAGGCGGTGTTGTGCTGAATAGTCAGGGTTTAGAAGTAACAATCGTAACGCCTCAGTCCCCTCTTGGGAATGCTTTGTTGGGCAAGGAGGTTGGCGATACGGTTGCCATCAATATAGGAGATGAAGAGGTTGCCTATGAAGTTACTAATCTTCAGTAATAACTGTGCGTGTGCAAAGGAATAACCCCGTAGCATTACTAATGCGAGCTACCTTATGTCGATGTGCTCTGTATACGATAAACATCTAGTTATCTGTTGGGTGCATAGAATGCATTCTACCAATAATTTTCAATTTCATATTCATAGGCGGTCTGAAAAATTGTCGTGTACAGAGCTCGATGAGATTAAAATCTGGGCTACTCTTTGAAATATTCTCACACATTTGTTGGTCTGAAAGAATAATTTCTTGAGCCTGTAAATAATTGGTGTAGCAACTCATATGATTTTAGCTAGTCTTCCCTAAACGAATTTTTAATCGACGATAAATCTTCTTAAACTTGTCTTTAGCAGAATCACCTTCTTGGAAGTAATTCTTCTTTACATAGGCTTTAATTCCAGCTGACTTTAGCTTGATGTCGATATAAATATCCGTTGCTTTTATCCAGTCAATGCCACTCATGATGAAGTGATAGGATGTTTTAAACCAGTCAAATGCCATGAGTTTTGGTTTGGTCACACGAAACAGCCAGAAAGTGAATGCAGCGATGGGAATTTTCCCTGCATATAATATAGCCCAAACTAAAACTTTGCCTTTTAGTAGTAAAATACCTGCATATATACCCTGCAACTCAGTAACTACAAAGAGAATGACAAAGGTAAATAGTATGACTACACCACTCACCTTTTGTAGATAGTTTTCCAGCTTTTTAAGTAGTTTAAGCGATGTTATATAACGAATAACAGGCTGAGCAAATCGTTCCCATACTAATTCTTCGTAGACGATGTAGCCTAAGACAATAAGGGTGAATAGGTAATGTGTGGCAGCGTTTATTATTATATTCATGTCTGTATATTAGAGCATGATTGCTGGGCGTAGTCTAAAGCGACCCCTGATCAAGGAGCCTCTGATTAAGTCGGGTGAAATTTTTCAGCGGCTTCCTTAGTAACTAAATAACAAGCATACCTTGCATTTCACTGGCTTCGATTGTAGCTGTTACTCCCGCAGTAAAGTTTAAATAATCATCTTCCAGCCCGTCGGAGAAAATCACACCGTTTTCTGCCATTTTAGAGCTTAATACCAAGGGTTTTCCCATTTCTATCTTGCCAAATACCAGTTCGGTTTGTGAAACATGGCTGGGAAATGGTTCTCTCACGGTGTAATACAAGTAAGAACTATCCCATGCAAAACCGTTGGCTATCTCTTGTTGTACGGGTTTGCCAGCGATGCCAGAAGCACCTGCAATCAGGCTTTTAAACCAGCCCGTTGATCCTAGCCCTGTGCTTACTATTACTCCACTAGAGCTGTGTGTTTCTTGTTGTCCATTCCACTCTAATTCGTAACGAGCTGAGGTATGCGACTTTGGTCCGATAAAAATATCATTCACTGCTAACAGGCTATCACCAAGGTTAGTTTTTGCTTCAGCCATAGTGATAGTTTTGTAATCCATTTGCTTAGCTAAGACATCTTTCAAAATCAGTGGTAAGTCTTTGGCAACAAAGGGGAGTAAAACTCCATCGAAACTTTCAGGTTGAGGATTGATAGCAATGACGTATTGACCACTTAGGTATTTCAAAGTGTTGGCAACTAGACCATCCTGACCAAGCACAATCACAATATCATCTGCTGAGAATTGATAAGTCGATAGATATGATCTATCTAGCTGTTGCACTCTGCCCGTATCTTTTAAAAATGATAGTACTTCTTTTTGAACCTTGTGGAATAGGGTGTCTTCAACTTCGTACTGCTCAAATGATTCGCCTAAGTGTTCTATATAGAATTTGGCTTGTCCCAAAGTACCGTATTTTTGTTTAAGCTTATATAAACGGGTGTGGCGTGTTACCAATATGAGCTTTCTGTCTGTTTTCATGGTTAAGACTCCATAATTTTCCAAAGGTCATCCCTTACTTTCAGAGATGACCTCAGGAGCTATTTAATCAGCGACTGCAATAAATCAGGTGAGATATTCAAATTACCGACCTTATTGCCATCCTTGGTTAGGTTTTCAAATGACTGAGCAATCAGCTGCTCAGGCCCCATGTTTCCCATCACCAGCGCTTTTAAGACTTCAGCGGGTACAGAACCATAGGCTTTCAAACTTTGCTCAATGCCGTAAGCGGTTGTATCTGCTTTGGACTTGTCATTAGCTGTTTCAAGCTCAATTAGGCTCTTACGCTGCTCTTCTTCTGCAATAGCTGCCTGCATGTTTTCCTCATCTAGTACATAGCGCTTTTTCATCACTGCTCGCTCTGCCTCGATTTTAGCTTCCTCAATTTCCTGCTCTTTTCGCTGCATGGCGACTTCAGTTTCAAGCTCTGATTCTTTGACGCGCTTTTCCTGATCAATGCTAGCAAGGCGGCGTTCGTAGATGGCATCGTCTGCCTCTTTCAGCAGTTGTTCGCGGATTTCGGCTTCCAGTGCTTTTTCTGTTTCAGGCGAAGGTGAAATGGCAACAAGAGAGACGTCGACAATATTTACACCTAAATCAGTCAATGCCTTATTGCTTTGCAGGGCGCTGTCCAGTTGTTGTACAAGCTGGGGAGCCATACTTAGTGAGTTTTTTAGCTTTTGCTGCTGAATATTATCGCGTAGTAAAACCTGCACGCTGCGTAATACACGTTCATCCAGCTTTTGTGGATCTTCTGATAGATATTTTCCTTTACTATCAATGGTGAAGTTAAGCATTTGTGCAACGGCTTCAGGGCTTGAAATACGATAAGTTACCTGACCTTGTACCGTTACCTTTTGAAAGTCTTCTGTTTGCAAACGAAAGGCAAAGGGCAGTTCCTTACTGGTGATAGGGACTGCTACCAAAGATGTATTGGGTGCAAAATAGTAAAAGCTCATACCTGTACCCTGTTTAACTGCCTTGCCTTTTTTGTATTGGATGACGTGTGTTGAAGGGTCTGATTTTATAAAATTTATTCCGAACATAATGAACCTCCTATTAATTAATGTCTCTGTGACATATATTGAGATACTATAATTGTCCTAAAGACACTATATGTCAAGATTTATTTGTGGAAATTCAATTTATACATGATTAAACAATTACTTATATTCTTTATCTTAAGATGAATGCAATAGAGCTTAGTAGATTTGGAATTGAAGGGATTTGGAAAGAAGGTAAGAGAATGAGTAAAGACAGTGTGATGGGCTTTAAAATGATGGGGTTTTATACTTTATCAAAGCTGCATTGGTGGGAGCTAGTTATCCTGATCTCCGTGGGTTTCATGAAGCTCTTCAATGGCTTTTAGTACACCACTAGGCTCATGAAAGAAAGCAATATGAAAGAGGGCATCACCCTCATAAACGAGAGGGAGTTTTGTTTGCCCGATAATAATGCCACATGCAGTCGCCAGAACTTCATCTTTCATATCGCCAAAGGGGTCTGATATATGTCCAATCACATCGCCTTCTGCAACATGGCTTCCTAGTGTTATTGCGGTACGAAGTATGCCGCTTTTTGGTGCGCGTACCCATCTGCTCTTTTCGGTTAATACCGGCTTGTTTGTAATGTCGCATGCTTGAGTCGAGGTAAGCATTTGCAAATAGCTCATTACGTTAATAATGCCTTTCACGCCTGCACCGATGGCAAGCTCATCGAAACGTAATGCTTCTCCACCTTCATAGAGTAGGATGGGGATATCGTGGGCAAGAGCTGCCTCGCGTAATGATCCTTCCAGTAGCTCATCAGAGTTCTTAACCACAGGGGCACCAAATGCACATGCCATATATTTTATTTCCTGACTTTGATTGAGCTTGGCACGAATTTGGGGAAGATTGGCTCGTCCAATAGCTCCTGTATGTAAATCAATACCATGGGTGCATTTTGTAACGATTTCCTGCATAAATACATGGGCGAGCCGCGTTGCCATCGAGCCTTTGGGTAGCCCAGGAAATGATCGGTTAAGGTCACGACGATCTGGCAGGTAGCGACTCTGGGTAATAAATCCATAGACGTTAACAACAGGGACTGCAATTAATGTACCTTGTAAATGATCAAGCTCTTCTGAATTGATAAGGCGGTGGATGATCTCGATACCGTTAATTTCATCACCGTGTATAGCAGCGCTAACGAATAAGCGTGGACCTTCTTGTTTACCATGAATCACATGAACGGGCATATGAATGGTCGAGGTTGTGTACAATCTCGGTACACTGATATTGATGGTTTTTCGTTCCCCTGGAGAAATCGTTTCTCCACCTATTTCAATTGATTTATTCATGATATTGCCCTTGTGCTAGGATGAAATTCTAGGCTATTTTCGATATGTCTGACCATCATGCCTGCAATGTCTTTACCAGATGCTTTTTCGATACCTTCTAGCCCCGGAGTAGCATTCACTTCAATAACAACTGGGCCACGATGTGATCGCAAAATATCAACACCCGCTACATTCAGCCCCATTATCCTAGCAGAGCGTATAGCGGCGATGCGCTCTTCTTCGGTAATTTCTACCAATGATGCAGTTCCACCACGATGGATATTAGAGCGGAAGTCTCCTTTTGCAGCTTGACGTTTCATGCTAGCGACAACCTCACCGCCGATAACAAAGCAGCGAATGTCAGCGCCACTGGATTCTTTAATATACTCCTGTACTAGAATATTTACATGTAAGCCCATAAATGCCTGAATAACACTGTCGGCAGCCTGTCTCGTTTCAGCCAGCACAACGCCGATGCCCTGTGTACCTTCAATGAATTTAACCACTAATGGAGCGCCGCCTACCATTTTAGTCAAGTCATCAATATCGCCTGGCTGGTTAGCAAATCCAGTAATCGGAAGCCCAATCCCTTGTGAGGCAAGGAGCTGTAGTGAATGCAGCTTGTCTCTTGCGTGTGTAATGCCAAGCGAGGGGTTTAAGCTATAAATGCCCCTTAGCTCAAACTGGCGTACAACAGCTGTGCCATAAAAGCTTACCGATGCGCCAATACGAGGAATAATGGCATTGATGTCATTTAGCTCTTTGCCATGATAATGGATGGTGGGTTTGTGGGAGGTGATATTCATATAGCACCGCAAAACATCAATAACAACAGCTTCATGATTATGTTGATGGATTGCTTCAACAAGGCGCCGAGTTGAATACAAGTTTCGGTTACGCGAAAGAATGGCAATACGCATGCAGTCAGTGTCCTTGGCAGGGTGGGATTTCAGCGATACAAAAATGGGAGTTTTGATCATCCATGAATTAGTTTGCGTCTCTGACAAGTCTAGTAAAGAAATTGATTCTTTTCTGCTATCAGGGATGACTGTATAGATTTGTTTGATTACCAGTAGAAAGTGACTTGGTTATTGGTAATGATGTTGCCTTGTGCTACATGTATAAATATAAAGAAAGCTAAATCTTTCTAAACTTGCTACAAATGAGGATAATTCAAGCAGATTCTGATTGCTGTGAATTGTTACAAGTGATGATGGTTAAACATAAAGAAAGGTATAAATATGTTTTATAAAAAAATGGGCTGATTTATCACTAGATGACAGGTGTATTTTCTTATTAAAGTCAGCTTAGTCACTGAATGTAAAAATATTATTCAAATATGAATAAATATCATGAAATAAATATAAAAAAAGACTATAGTACTCAAGATGGTCAAAATTCAACGAGTTAGAAGTGTCAGGTTAGCTCTGAATATGCCGTCAACCTTTATCTGTAACTAACGTTGTAACAGCCTGTGTAATGTTACTGTTTCAAACTGAAACGTATTTATTACTGCGCGTTAAATCAACGGAATGGCTTGCGATTACCAAGGTAGTTCTATTATTTACTACAGAATAATAGGGCGTTTTAAGTCATTAGGATATGGCTTTAAGGCATCAGTAGTTTCCCCGCTACTGAAGCGAACAGGTTGAATGATGGATTATTTACCACAAACAGGTCTTTCTAGATTAGCCCGGCTTTATGGCAGATATCAGTGCCGTAAAGGTGATTATTCTCATCAGACTTATAAACTATTTTCTTACTCAAAGAACAAGTCACTCGACTGTGCTACACAGTTGGATTATGTGATTTTCAAACGCAATCTGGGTGAAAAATCATCATTGCTACAGTTGAAAATCATAGCGCGTAATTTCCATCAGCTCACCTCATCACAGCAACGTTTATTGCTTAACTTATTGCTTGAGTGTGACCCTCAATACAACTTACTCCATCACATCACAGTTAATGAGTTGGCTTCTCTATCCCTACATTCCCCCGCTATCGCTGCTTACAGGCTAAAGCATATGCCTAATGTGCCTGCAGAAACAAAGATGCTAGCGGCGATAAATCAGCAGGAAAAATGGCGAGATCAGTTTTTCAGATATATCAATAAGAACGCTGGAAGTATTGTAGTAGTAGATCAGCATAGTCAACTTAAGGTGTCGGCGACTGTGGAACAGCTTATAGATGCTCATCATGTGGTTGCTAGGGTGGCGAGTGATTCGGTTGATTGTGAGCAAACATCTTCCTATGGGCAGAAAGTAGACGTTTGGGTACAGTCACCAGGGGAAGCGCTCCCAGAATACATTTCTGGAAAAAATATCAAATGGATCGTGCTGACGGGGCCAGATGTTCGATATACCTTCTCAGACTGGACTTTTATTCTGCCACACCTAGCTCGTGGTACACGGGTGTTAACGGTACCTTTGGATGTTTGGAAACCGTTAGTCAAAAAAATAGACTCGCCCCCGACCTCCAAGCTTTTATTCATGGCATGGGTGATGTACCTTGCTCCGAGTTGCCGAAGTATATCGGTATTAGGGTTTCTAACAAAATCTATAAAAAAAACAAGAAAAACATTTTACCCTTTTCACAAAAAAATCAAATCTCCACTTGAGCAGACAAAAATACTTGAATATGCACTGCTGATTAAATGGAAAAATGATGGGTTGCATTTTATAGATGGTAATGATGAAGGCAAAAATAATAAATGAATACACCTTTAGTAAATATTAAGCATTCCCAGTCACCAAGACATAAAAATAATAGCGCGGCTATCTTTTCTCCCGGAATAAAAGCAAGAAGCAATCTTCTAGACTTGTTATCAATAGGCGAAGTAGTGTGGAAGCCCAAGACAGCGCGCTCAAAGCCTGATTTTGTAGTGGGTTGGGGAAGAAAAGCGAATACACTCAAAGCAAGAAAATATGCTCAAACTAATCACTTATCCTATTACTCCCTTGAAGATGGGTTTCTTCATTCAGTGGGTCAGCAAGGTGTGCTTGGACAGGAAGGCGTTTCGGTGGTTGTTGATAAATCAGGTATTTATTATGATGCAACACAGCCATCTGATTTAGAAACTATTATTCTAGAAGGTCGTGCAAACGATCCGCAGCTGATCCAGCGTGCCAGAACCTGTATGCAGCAGATACTTGATCATAATATTTCAAAATATAATGCGTCGACTATATCCATTGAGAGCCTTAATTTACCAGCTGGGAAAAAAGTACTACTGGTAGATCAGACCGCAGGAGATATGTCGCTGAAGTATGGATATGTTAATGATCATACTTTCCAGCAAATGCTTCAGTCTGCACTAGACGAACATCCTGATGCACATATTATTATCAAAACACATGTCACCGTTATTGCTGGCAAGAAGAAGGGTTGCCTTACCAAAATTCCCAAACATGAGCGTATTACTATTATTGGTGAAAATGTAAATCCATTAGAACTAATTAAAGAAATGGATCATGTATTTGTTGCCAGTTCACAAATGGGTTTTGAAGCGTTAATGGCAGGTAAACCAGTCACCTGTTTTGGCACTCCATTCTATTCACAATGGGGGTTAACGGATGATCGAGGTTATAAAGTTGATCGTCGCCAAATAACCTGTTCAATAGAAGAAATTTTTGCTGCTGCTTATATCTTGTATCCTCGCTATATCCATCCGGACACTGGAAAAGAATGCGAACTGGAAGATATTCTTGCTAACTTTAAGACCCAGATTAGTCAAATGGCTGCTGATGAGCGAGCGAGCAAAGAAGGTTTTATTGAGCGACCTATTATGAATCAGCAGTATAAACAGCTTTTTTCCAGATTTTTGTGTAAATTTTCCTGATATTGGTTTAATTCATATACCTGCTAGGCTTCGTAAAATATTGCGAGCTTTGCGCAGGAGGCGTTGAATTTTTCCTGCTTTTGTTTCTTGCTTTCCACCTTCAGCCTCTATCTGATGCTGTATCTTTTTGATAATGTTTTGTGCAGAACTGAAATCACCTGTTTGCCAGTCAATATAACGGGGATAGATAATATAAGTTGCTGCAATCAATTCACTCAGGTTTATCTTGCGCGAGCGTCGTGGAATGCTGGCCTTATCATTAGTCAATCCCCACCCAGCATAAAAGGGCAAACCATAACAAACAACTTTGCAGTTACGCATCAAAGCTTCCATGCCCACTAACGAAGTCAGCGTATGTACTTCATCGGCAATTTCCAGACAATCAGTAATGCTCACATCTTCAAAGACAATATCGCAGTATTGCGATGTGATGCTCTCATCAACGCGGCCAATGCGGTTACCACTAATTACATCAGGATGGGGCTTATAGATGATGTATGCCTGAGGATGGGCTTCTCGAACAGCTTTAATGAGATCAGCATTATTCTCAATATCAACACAGCCTTTCTGGATGGAAGCGTCATCTTCTACCTGTCCTGGGATAAGAATGACATGCTTGTTTTTAAGTGATAAATACAGCTCATCATCAATTGAAGTGCCTAGATTATATTTACTGATTGATTGCTCAACGAGTAATGTCTGAATTTCAGAAGCCTGATTGATGACATCATCACTAAACTCATGATGTTGTATAACGCTCTCTAAATCGCTGGGAGATTGCGGATCATAATAAATCCCCTGTTTATCAATCACCAAAGAAGCGGGGCGACTAAAGTCAGAGCCTAAGCCAGTAGAGCGGATAAAACCATCTTCTACCGTCCAGATTGAGCAATTAAACTGTTCTGCAAGAATCTTTGCCTGTTGTTCGCCACGTCGACCCCATGCCAATATTCCTGATGAGGCATTAAAACCTTTTCTAATGGCCTCAGAGGCAGATTTAACAAATATAAGTTTATTACTTTCTGGCGCAAGAAAAGCACGGATATGCTTTCGGGTGAAAAATAGAAAGCCAAAACAGAATAGGTTTTGTGATGCGTTATGTGTAATAGATGGCGTGTTTATATGAGTCACATCATTTGTTTATTAAGATAAAGATTGCAGTGTAATGAAATCTCTGAACATGTCACGCATATCCCCATATTCAGGTTTTATAAAACAACTGTGCTCTATAATTAATCAAAATTAACAATAAGAGCCCCAACCATGAACTTCCCTATAAAAAATACTTTTTTAAGTGTCCTATTATGCTTTTTCTCTTTTGTTAGCTTCGTGCATGCTACAAAGCAAGAAACAATAAGTGAAGCTGAACTAGACGTTACGCTCACTATGCAGCAAGAGCAATATAATGCTACTGATGCACTCAATCTAGTATTTACAGTCACTAATATCTCTAATAAAAGTATTCAATTATTCAAATGGAATACGCCTCTAGAAGGTGATTTCACAGATGACATGCTATCTGTTGAGCAAGATGGTAATCAGTTGCCATATATAGGAAAAGTGATAAAACGAGCGCCTCCACAAGCGCATGATTATATGCTGCTTGCAGCAGGAGAGAGCATAAAAACAACCTTGGATATAGCAACAGGATATGCGATTGAGCAAGCTGGACGTTATAATGTGGCTTTTAAGGGCAAGATTTATCAGGTTATTGATCCAGAAAACAGTTCACCTCTAGATGCTAAGTTAAAAATTATTCAATCCTCGGTTCCTAAGGTAGTGCAATTTGAATTAACTGAGAAAAGGATTATTGCAAAAGAGAGAAGTAAAACAGCAACTTTTACCCAATGTGATGACAGCCAGCAAGCAGTAATAAATACAGCTCTTACTAATGCTGTGACTATTGCTAGTGAATCTCTTGCCGTACTTAATAACACACCTGTAGCCGATCTGCCGTCCGCTGATAGATATGTTACCTGGTTTGGTGCATATACAGAAGCACGTCATACTAAGGCTAAAACTAATTTCACCAACATTCATGATGCTCTGAAAAATCAACAGGTTAGATTTGATTGTAGTTGTGACAGGGAGTATTTTGCCTATGTTAATATTTATGATCCGTATCTGATTAATCTGTGTACTCAATTCTGGCCAGCAAGCCCAACAGGTACAGATTCACAAGCAGGCACACTGGTTCATGAGGTTTCGCACTTTGTTATTGTGGCTAATACAGATGATCTTGGTTATGGTGATAGAAATGCAAGAAATCTTGCTTTATCAAACCCTGATGATGCATTAAAAAATGCAGATAACCATGAATATTTTGCTGAGAATACCCCAGAACGTTCAATGGAAGCTGGAACCTTTATTACTAAAAATCCAGATGATTATGAAGATGACAATACAAAAGAAACAGCAAGGGAAATAGTATCAGGAAGCTTGCAAAATAGAAGTATTGTACCCGTTGGAGATACAGACTGGCTCACATTTACGCTAACATCTGCATCAGATATAAGCATTGAAACATCGGGCATAAAAGGCGATACAGTGATGACACTCTACAATGAGCAGGGTGTGCAAATAGCAAAAAATGATGATATTACTTCAAGCACTCGCTTTTCAAAGATTGTACAGTCGAACCTTCAGGCAGGAAAATACTACGTTAAAATTATCGAATATGGATCAAATGATAATATTGCAGCCTATGTAGTTAACTACACGATTATGGCGGTAACAGGACCCGTTGCAAATTCAGATACAGTCACGCTTGTAGAAGATGGTTCAAAACAGCTTAATCCCCTTGATAATGATACTCATACTGGAAGCAATACGTTAAGTATTTATTCTATAAATGGCGCAGCACTTACTCTAGGCACGGCTCAAAATATTCTTGTTCCTCATGGTGCAGTCGCTATCAATACTAATGGTGTAATGACATTTACAGCCGAGGCTAACTACCATGGTGATATTACCTTCCCTTATGTAATTACTGATACAAATGGTGTGCGAGCATCTGCGGAACAACAGATTACAGTAACAGCAGTTAACGATAACCCTGTTGCAGTGAATGATAGTTACAGTGTTGCAGAAAACAGTAGTGTGAGCCTAACACCACTAACAGGTGATACAGATATTGATGGTGATATTCTATTTATTAGGGCAATAAATGGCATAACGCTGACACATTCAGGCTTACAGGTAATTGCAGTCAGCAATGGATCTGTCACGATTAATGCAGCAGGTGAGATCAACTATAAGCCACAAGACGGTTTTAAGGGAGAATCTGTATTTCCTTATACTATAGATGATGGAAAAGGAGGCAGTGCCACTGCTGAGCTAAAAATTATAGTAACTGAAGTTGAAACTGGAACAGGAACACCTTCAGATGACAAAGCCGCAGGCGGATCGTTTGATTTCGGCTTTCTCTTCCTGCTGGGTGTAATTGGTATTTATAGTCGAAGGAAAATAAGTTAGCTTGAAAACTCTCTTGGACGTTTAGTGACTTGATTAAATATTCATCTAGAAGCAATTAGAAAGTTTAATTGCCAAATCATATCATATTAGTATATGCTAATATGATTATGTTTTGTTGCTAGGAACTATCACATGACTGACAAGAATACACCCAAGAAAAAACAGACAAAAACATCATCAAAGCCCCATGCAAACGCGCCTGATGACTCTTTACAACAGTTAATGGAAAATATGGAGTCTACGTTTGATAGATTACTTACCAATATTGACAAGCGTGAGAAAGGGCAAAATGAGACCATTAAAAACCTTATTACAGGTATCGAAGGCACCTTCGATGGTTTACAAAAAGAGAACCTGCAACTCACAAAAAAGCAAGATAACAATCTAAAAGCACTGACTGAAAAGCTGGAAAATACCTTCCAAAAAATACAGATAGACTTTGACGAGCGTGAAAAAGCACAAAATGAAATAACCCAATCTATCCTGCAAGGCATACAAGGAACCTTTGGCAAGTTGCAGGATAACTCTCAAACCAAAGATAATCAGCTCAGCTCTTTAGTCAAAGGTCTGGATACCACCTTTGAAAAGATTCAAGTTGATAACCTAGATCGAGACAAGGCATATAGTGACTCGCTTCAAACGTTTACCAAACGTATTCAAGAATATGAAACGCTTCAGGAACAGCGAATCGACACAGAGCATGACCTACAAGAAAAGAACTTCAAAAAAGCACGTTGGTACTCAATCCCTGCAACTGTACTTGCCATAGCTGGCGCTATTTATATGGTGCATGTTGTACGTGTGATGGAAAAATCTATGGGGAATATGAGTAAGAACATGGGTGAAATTACCGTCACTATGAAATCAATGAGTAACGATACCCACGTACTTGCTAACATTAACGATACCATGCAGCAGATGGGCTCAGATACGCGTGTTATGTCAAAGTCTATTGTTAAATTAAATACCAATACCGAAAACATGTCTCAAAATGTCGCTGGGATGACCACTGATATGAATCATATGAGCAGAGAAGTAACACCTGCCATGAATGGTATTACAAAAATGATGCCTTGGAAGTGGTAGTTTAGAAGCCCCAAAACAAAGATTCTTATTTACTAATCCGTATTACTTAAGGCAGCTCTGATTAAGTCGGGTGAAATTTTTCAATTTCCAGAATTGTTCAGTTTTTGAAAAAATCACTCATGAATTGTTCAGAGTTTCCTTAACAAAGTAATACGGATTTTTTATGGGCTAATATTATTACTGATTACCGTTGATCAAATAATATACACATTTGAGAAATTGGAAACTTTATAGCGAGTACAGGTCTCTATACATTGTTGGCTTGTCATATTTTTTGCCAGTACAATAACCTTTTTTCTCAAATATCAGGTATTTCATGAATATCCAAAATATCACGACAAAATTACTGATCACCCTTGTTCTCTCTGGCACTTTAGCTGGCTGCAATGGCGAGCAATCAACTTCTCAAACAGCAGGAGGCAATGTGTCATCAGCAAATAGTGGCGAGAATTTTAGTCTTAAGCTTAGCGCCCAACCGAGTTATAAACTGTCCAGTGGTGTTGCACTTAACTTTAGTGCTACTAATAACACTAGCCAACCCGTACAGTTCTTGAAGTGGGGAACGCCCTTTGAATCAAGGATGACAAGAAATATGTTCCATGTGACACACAATGGCAGAGTGCTGCCTTATCACGGGATTATGGTGAAAAGAGGGAAGCCACAAGAAAGAGACTATATAACGATTCCTGCAGGGCAAACCATTAGCCATAGTGTGAATTTAAGTCAGTCATATTCTATTGATGCATCTGGCACGTATCAGGCACAGTATAAAGAAAGCTATCCAAGGATAAAAAGCGGCATGGAGCTAAAAGCGCCTGCTTCATCCCTTGTGACATTCCAGGTTACTCACTAACTACCATCGGGTACATAATAATGAATCATAAATTCAAGCAGGCTTTACTCATCATCAGTTTGGGGGTTTTACAGTTTTTTAGCATAGCTCATGCCAGTACAGGTAACACTGGAACAATAGAAAGTCTGGATGTGACGTTCAGTATGCAACAGTCATCATATTCTTCTACAGAGCCACTGACTCTAGACTTCACTTATACAAATAATACAGCTCAAGCGATCACCCTGCTTAAATGGGGTACACCTCTGGAAGGTGACTTCGCAGAAAACATGCTAAATATTCGTAAGGGTGATGATGCTGTGCCTTATACGGGCAAGTTAGTAAAGCGTGCAGCGCCACAGGATAGTGATTATGTAACTATTGATGCAGGTGAGTCGATAAAGGCTTCACTGGATTTATCAGAGGGCTATGATATTGGAAATAAAGGGCGTTATTCTGTGGGTTTGCGTCAGCATGGTAAGCAATCATTAACAGAGAAACATCTGAAAAATGGTTCTCTTGCTACTGGAAAAACGGTAAGTTTTGCTCTTTTGGACAACAAGGTAAAACCTGTATATCAAGAAAAGTTGGCTCAGTTTTCTGGTTGTGATGCTAGTCAAAAAAGCCTTTTGTCTACAGCATTAGAAAATGCTGTTTCCATTGCAAGAGAATCAAAGAACATCCTCAATGCAACATCAACAGGTGATCGTTCAACGGCTGCTAGATACAGAGAGTGGTTTGGTACATATTCTTCTGGTCGATATAGCACGGTAAAAAGCCATTTTGGAAAGATTTATGAATCTTTGGCAAATGAACAGGTTATTTTGAATTGTAATTGTGACCCTGATTTTAGCAGTGTCTTTGCTTATGTGAATGCAAGAGACAGTCGAAATTTCATTACTGTCTGTGATGCATTTTGGGCAGCTGGTGCAATGGGGCATGATTCAAAAGCAGGTACGCTTATCCATGAGGCTTCTCACTTTAATCGTGTAGCAGGGACAGATGATCATGTGTATGGCACAAGACCAGCAACAAACCTAGCTTCAACAGATGGCAGTGTAGCTATTGATAATGCGGATAATCATGAATACTTTGCTGAAAATACTCCTTCATTATCCATGGATGCTGATACGGCATCTGTAAACACCAAGGATGGCTTTGAGCCTGATAATTCTTCTTCATCAGCAAGAACTATTGCCTTAAATGATACTCAATCTCGTAGTATTGTTCCTGCTTCTGATAAAGACTGGCTTACATTCACTCTTGATAAAGCAACTTCTGTAGCTATACAGACATCAGGTGAATTAGGTGATACCGAAATGTTTTTATATTCATCAAGCGGAACGTTGATTTCAACTAATGACGATATATCTAGATCTAATTTCTTCTCGAAGATTTTCGTCTCAAATCTTGCAGCAGGTACCTACCGAGTAAAAGTGATAAATTATGGATCTGATGATGAAATTGCTTCTTATAAAATCAAACTAACCGATGGAAAGAGCTCATCATCAGGCGGCGGTGGTGCAATGAATATGCTCTTCTTCTACTTTATGGGATTATTAGGCGTATTTCGTTTGGTGAGCAGACGTAAGTAAGATTGTTTAGGTATTTTGAGCTAAGGAAGGTCCTGATCAAGTCTCAATCGTTTTTTTAAAGTTAAAATTCGCTCTATTTATGCTATAAAATATCGCAATATTTAGTGCTTTGCTTGCAAATGACTTAAAAGCGTATGCAGAACAACTATTACTCCATTTTCTATCAAAAA
>JAUTBV010030342.1:0-21271 GCA_032361325.1 Lepetodrilus fucensis | reverse complement strand
AGAGAGAGAGAGAGTGAGTGAGAGAGGGAGAGAGATAGGGAGAGAGGTGGAGAGAGGGGGAGAGAGAGAGAGAGAGAGAGAGAGAGAGAGAGAGAGTGAGAGTGAGACAGAGCGAGAGAGATAGGTAAAGACAGAGAGAGAGAGAGAGAGAGTGAGTGAGACAGAGGGAGAGAGATAGGGAGAGAGATAGGGAGAGAGATAGGGAGAGAGGGGGAGAGAGAGAGAGAGAGAGAGAGAGAGAGAGAGTGAGACAGAGGGAGAGAGATAGGGAAAGAAAGAGAGAGAGAGAGAGAGAGAGAGAGAGAGAGAAAAAAAAACATAGATGGAGCAAAAATAAGAGAGATGGTGGAAGACAGAAAAGGAAAAGATAGAAAGAAAGTCACTGGCACTGTGGAAATCTTTCATTTGGAAGAATGAGAGAGAAAGAGAGATATTTATATATGTAGTTGTTATTTCAACTCCCCATTCTAAGTAATTCTTCTGCCAAAAGGAAGTCTCCTCACTACCTATAATTCACAGCACCTATGGGCATAAACAAATGGCACTTGTTGAAGTGAATATCCCACCACCTGTCTAAATTCTCTGGTCTTCCATCTACAGTTCCCATCAGTGCACATAAATACACGCGTAGGTTTTTCACCGAAGGTTGTTACCGCCGTAAACAGAATACCTCAGGTGATTAGGTCGTGTTAAATACATCTCAGTATTTTAGGTAATTACGGAATGTTAAAATCGTCTTAGTATTTCATACTTGAGAGGATTAACCCATGTTAAAATTTAAATATACATCTGGGGCTGGTTGCTCTGAATGTAACTACAGTTATCACCCAGTTAACTTATTTTTAAAAACAATTAACAGCAGGTAAACCAAAATGGCAGAAAGGAGTCTGGCGAAGACAGGCATTCAGGTATCCAGCTTCCACAAGAAAGTCCGCGTGGAACAACCCCACTGCTAACTGTAACATTTGTTTTTAAATCAGCTAACTGAACATATATCAGACCGTGTAGTATATACTTAAATAATTGGGACATATTTAAAAATGCATCATTGCATAACTTTCTTTGAGGGTAATTAGGCCATGCTAAATATACATTTATTTATTTAATACCTGATATTACTAGGACAGCCTAAATTCTCTCTGAATTTAATACATATGGAATTAGTATGTTCAGCACATCTCTGTATTTAATACCTGATATTACTAGGACATGTTCAGCACATCTCTCTATTTAATACCTGATATTACTAGGACATGCTCAGCACATCTGTATTTAATACCTGATATTACTAGGACATTTTCAGCATATCTCTATTTAATACCTGATATTACTAGGACATTTTCAGCACATCTCTATTTAATACCTGATATCACTAGGACATGTTAAATTCTCTCTGTATTGAATGTTTGCTGTGGTCAAACCATGTTATGTTTGTCTCACTATTACAAACAGTACATGTGTACATATCAATCACAGTTGAGCAATGTGAGACGGCTACCAGCACAATATTTTATTAACGGTTTGCAAATTTCAACAACCTTTCTCGACAGTGCACACAAATACATCTCTCCAATAAATCCAGTGAGAGAGGTGTTTGTATAAATGTTTCATCAGGAATGCCCCGGGGTTACATGAACATGATAAAATCCCTGTCCGCAAATGTATAGATATCTTGTTCATATCAGTATTCATGGATTTAAAAACCAGATAATTTATGTAGTTACAGTAGACAGTAGAATACATCCTTCATTACCCCGTATATTTGGTCTTGACATAAAAAGCTGCTATACTTTTCTTAATCCTGTACATAGGTTCAAGCATAAATCTTACAAGATTACACATAATTTCAATATGCAAATACAATGCATAATATTATGGTTTAACCTAAACTTACATTTTGACATGTCTGTCGGCACGTGGATGTCATAGCAAGGTCACAACAAGGTCGTCCAGACCATAGTTCCATCTGCCGCATCACTGCAAGAAATAAATAAATAATGAACAAATCTATAATTTATATGAAAAATCTATAAGAAATATGTATGTTTATAATAACTGTGTATATTTTCTGTCATTGTCATTTCCTTCATCACCATCAACATCATTATCACCAACATTATTGACATCAACATCACTTGTACATCACACTCACTGTAATTAGGTAACAATAATAAATATAAGCTTGCTCAATCTATATTCATAGGACTGACCCAAATTCCTAATAATTCTTGCACATGCAAATTCATATTCAGAAACGTGATCATGAATTAGTGTTCACACAAGATTATAGTTCAAAGAATATGTAGGGTTTTATGTAATACACGCCCCAGTAACCAGTAATCTGTGTAATGTACAGTAACCTGTGTAATATATAACCACATTCATACTATTACTACGCCAGTATTCCACGCTCCATTGTGTACAGCAATATAACCATTTTACCACCAACAACACTATCAACATTTCCATTAACTAAACTCACATTAACACAATCACACTAACACACTCTCACATATTAACCACATTCACACTAACCGAGATAAATTGTTTATTAAACATAAACCACACTAACCATAACCATACACTTAACCATATTAACCCTACCCACATTAGCCCACCCTACCACTATCCACCCCCAAGTAGGCCCTCCCTCTCGTCAACCCCAGGTAGGCCCTCCCTCTCGTCACCCCCAGGTAGGCCCTCCCTCTCGCCACCCGGCACCCCCAGGTAGACATGCTCGTCACACCGGCCTCTGGTGTATAGATTTACTCTTGCCATCCCCACAGCTTGAACCAACAGGCAGTCATCCACTTCTTTTATGATCCTAGTATCTATTTTATAGCGCACAAAACATAACGAGCTGTTCTACATTCTCCGAAGGCTGGCTATATTGAATAAAGACTGCAGGAACAAGGTAATGTCACGTATGGTAGCCTGGTCTCGGGCCAGAACAAATCTCTTAACGGCTGAGTAGCTTCCTATGGGAGTTTAACTGACTTCAATAGTCATGCCCTGGAGCTCTGCTGATTGAATATAAGATTGATGTCTTTATCCGGCACCTGTCAATCACCTCGTCATGGCCCAGCGAACACTCTCATACTCAGTATGTATTGCCTGTCTACACACAAATATCAAACCACATTTTCTGCCTGGATGCGACAAACCAAACATACCTCCTCGGAATATGATTTCAGCCTTATTGAAATCTATTATTAAAAAGAATTACTCAATTGACAGAAAGTCATTATAGGAATAACATTTGTTTCTAAAATTAAGTTGCAAAACTGTCGACACAGCCTGCAGAATGTTCCTCAAATGTCCATTGCATTCAGGATCCCAGGCAATATATAGTGATATATTTATCTAGACAGATAGACAACAGTTCAAAGTAGTTCTCAAGTTGAATAAATCAAATACCTGCTAATTTGTTTAATAAATAACGACAAGGCAATGTATGAAGATCAGATCAACCCAATAAAAAGTCCAATATTGATGAAGCTAGTAACAATCAAACATCATTGTGGTCTTGTATTATATTTCCTTTAACACAAGAATACTATCTACAAGAATATTACAAGAAAGTGAATGCTTGTACCTGTATTCTTTATTAACATCCATAAGTACCCCCTGCTGCTTATTATCAGTAAAGTTTGCATTCCAGCAAATACCGCCTTGAATCCCAGAATATATAGAAAAGCTTGAATGATGCTATGTTCACTACAACATAGCTAATAGAGAAATCTTGAGGCTTGAGTTTTATTGCACCATGTACCCTCAAACTACTTGCCTAACAACTTGCAATATTATTCAAGGAATCCTACTTTTGTGAAACAGTTTTGAGGAATTTCCATAACTCTATTATATTAGGCTGCCAGTACTTGCAGAGTATATAATAACCTAGTCTCATAAATATATACACTGTGTATAACAGCACTGACATATTACTGGGAGTCCAGTTTATACACACAAGCTAATCACAATAATTATGGTCCGATGGCTTTAGTTATTTGTTTTTGGGTACATTACATACTATTATTATTTTGACCAAAAGTCTAAACGTAGAAATAGGAGAAACACATTTGAATATATTGAGCTAAATTTGAATATATTGAGCTAATGTTGAAATTTATTTATTTTATGTTTATACCAGTATTTTAATTTGTAGCAGTTAACAATTTCAACAAATATCATTGAAATGCATGTGTATTTAGAGTAAATTCCACTAGTACGATATACATTTAATCAGAAGACAAATCCACTTCCTCTCTCAGTAGTGATCTGATTGGATGAAATCTGAGATGAACAATGGACAGGTACTGACGGCATTAGATCCTACATCAATCCCAACTTCCTTTTAGATGTTCCATTTTAGTTTTTTAAATTAAGACAATGATATTTCACAACTTCCGAGCCCACCAGTTCCTAGTTTCAGGCCAGTGTTGGTTCCGAGCTCTTAAATCCGCGTGTAAATTACAGGCCATGGGAGAAATCATTGTCAATTAGTGCTGCAAACCCGTACATATCTCCAGACTGCCGCTGATCACAGGCAAACTATCTGTGTTTTCAAGTGACAAAATCCCGGACATTACTTCGGACTAAAAGCCTTGTGATTATCTGCACTAAAGGCTTGAAGGAACGAGACCCCACGACTCCAACACTAGCCACTAATATCCTCTGTGCTGTTATACTTAACAGTTCATTCCGCCACCGTGCATTATCTATAGAAAGACCGTCGCACAAAAAAAATGTGCTTTAAAAAAAATAATGAACTAATTCTGAAATTGATTCCGACATGAAAATCAAATGTTGACAAATGTCAAATTGAATACGTATGTTTGAAACACTATGCAGCATTTGCTACCGCGGCTAACATCACCGCGATCGTGAGCAAATACTGCGGCGTGGGATGCGGGGTTGGTAGGTTTGTTGGGTGAGCGGAGGTGGGTCAGTATACACAGCCAGTGGGGCAGGGGTCAGTGTTCCAGCCCGGGACTCCACCCTGGGATTGTGACCGCCACAGATCTGACACCCTAAGACAAACACGGCTCTGCTGTGTCACATGGCAGACTCGTGTCACATGACAGGCTCGGCACTGTTGCCTCGTAGGACTTGTTGTGTTAGATCCAATGAAGGAATTTTAACGAACCTTTTTGCATGTCCGTTCAAAAAAGTTAGCAAATGTGGTAAACAAACACATGCAATCATCCAGTGGTGTAAGAGTGTTTGCTTCTCCTCTGCAAAGGTTGACAGTAACATGCTAACATTAAACATTTCTCTTAGATTTCACATCAGCGTAAAATGGGTGGACATTCAAATTGAGGGCTAATTAGACTGATTCACGAGTGCTTACTTAAACTAGAAAATCCTCTCATTTGTTGGAATAAATGGCACGAACCCCCAAGATTTTATTAAGTCAATATTGGACATATTTTCACACGTGGCAAAATCCAATGTTAGGATGGAAAGTGGCCATGATGCAACAATGGCTTAATAATTCAAGAACCTTGTTATAATTTCAAGAAAAGAACAAGAACGATTTTATTTTCCTAAAAAAAAACAGATTCAGAATCAGCAAAATGTTTAGCAAATGTTGCAGTTCATCTAAAAATCACAACATGGAATTATTTTTCCAAAATATCCTTATCTTCCTTTGAGTACTGTCATTGTGTCCATAAATTCCTGCCAAATGATTTTCAGCCAGGTATCAGAATTACATACTGGCATTTTCTACCATGATTTACCTTACTAATAATATAATCATCATGCAAGATCTATTTAATATCTTCAATTTGTGAACAAAATTAATGGGAAATTGTAATGAATTATTTACAATTTGTAATTGTAATCAGAGAAGCAATGTTGTCCTGTTCTGTAGGATCTTGTCCTTTCCTATCACATCCTGTAGTGTCCATTCCTGTCATGTCATGTCCTGTAATGTCCTGTCATGTCCTGTCATGTCCTGTAGTGTCCTGTCATCTCCAGCACAGAGGACAGCTTTCACTGCGTATTGGGCAGATCTCTCACCGGGGTGGCAGAAGGGAAGACATACTCTCGACATCTGATGCCAGTCAATGTCAATACGAACAGCAAATAGACGTAGGCCAGAGCATCTACATCCAGGGTACAATGCAAATATCAGAGATTTCTGCATTTATCTGGGATTCACACCCTCACAATGGCGGCTAGACAGACAACCGTGTCATAGTTTGAATCAATCCTGAAAGGTTGTCACAATGACCGCATCTATGTACAGAACATCACAGATTCTCCACAGCGTCAGTGCTGGTCCATAAAGCAAGCGGAAAAAGCTAAAGTCTAACAAGTGTTACACTTTCTAATGAGAAACTGACCTAGCATTATGAAGATTTTCAATAAATACTCACTTTCATAAAGTAACAGTACTTTCAGTGAATACTGAAATTCAATGAAGCAACTTTAGAATTTTACCAAATTATTTAGGAAGAAAAACTATTTAGTACCTTATACCTTATCCACAATAGGTCATTTATTATAATAGGAAAAATAATTCAATATGTGTTCATTATTTCACTGTTTGACAAATAATCTTTTTGCAACATTAGTATGATGAAGATGAGACAAACATTTTAGTATTTTATTCCAAATCTCCAGTGCAATTATTATATATTTGAAATGTTAAGTATTCAAACGGTTTCAATGGAATTCAAAGATTTATATCAGTAAAGTCATGCGTACATTGTCGTGGTGTTTCAGCCAAACAGAATTCATTAACCTCGACAATAGATTTGGTGCAGGAAAGAGCAGGTATTTACAGAGAGGTTGACAGAATGAGAGAACCGCATGCAAACAATGCCTTGGATTTTCCCCACACACATAAAAAAAAATCCCACATCTGGATTTTTCGCAATATTACATCTGCACACGTGTTCCCGCGAGACTCGGCCCTGAAACAATGGCAGTGGCTGGGTCTGGGTCTGGCGGTATGACTGTGGCGCCCGGGGCGGGCAGTGCAAGCAGGCGGAGGAAGCAGTCCCTGGGCAATAGACTGACTTACAGTTACACCAGTCTGCACGCCGGTATTTCAAGCAACAGATAAGACTGGCACAAATGTATTTATTTTATTTTATTTAATTGGGGTTTAGAGTCGCTTTCTAGATTCTTTAACTAATATCACAACTTGTCAGTTTAGGGCAGGAGGAAACCCGCAATATTTCAAGCAACAGATAAACTGGCACAAATGTATTTATTTTATTTTATTTAATTGGGGTTTAGAGTTGCTTTCTAGATTCTTTAACTAATATCACAACTTGTCAGTTTAGGGCAGGAGGAAACCCGCAATATCTCTAGCACTGAATGTTGCAGTAAACCTGCGAGCACCGGCTGGTACTGACAAGCCAAGGATGATAATGGTATTGCCACTCTACAGTCAGTGCATCCTATCAATATCGCACAAATATACAACATAATTAATTTTTCCATGAAAATATATAAATTGGGATAATTTAGATTATACATGTATTAGGGCAATTAATTTCACATTTGTCTTTCATAAAATATGGCAATTATTTGTTGATTGTGGGAAAGGAGCCTCACTCAACAACTACATACAGCAAGATTCATTGCAGGTATCTTTCACCCATTTGCGACAAGTTCGTTGCAAAGTATTCTTATCTTAGTACATGTATCATCCTTGTATCAGCCCTGGCTCATAGGTCTTACAGTGACACAAAACTGTAGTAGGTTATCCTCCCATAAACAAAACAAAAACAACAACAAAAAACAGTTCTCCAATATAACTTAATATTCTACTAAAAAACTGTAATCCCTGACTTGCTGACTCATGTTTATTAATTCCGAACGTAAAAATCCTCATGAAAATGAATGAACAGCCTCAGCTACAGGCACAAGCTGGGAGTATATTTACATTTTAAACTTATGCGTATGATCACCGTTTCATTTCATCGTGTTCTATCAATCGGGCACAGTAGACGTATCCGTGCAGTGTTACAATGTACCTCAGTATCAACACTATTGTGTGCGTGTGCTGTCAGACAAACTCTTCTTATCAATGGAGGCAGGAAACTCACTGCTCGAACACACAAAAACAAACAAAGGCGTCTTGATCCACAAAACCGTGTCCAATATTACATTGCCACATCAATGAAAGGATCATTTCTACATACTGTACAATTTCTTTGTGTGATTTTTTAATTTAAATTCAAATTACATTTGACAAGAGGAGAGCTCCATCTGTCAGAATAAAGAAGGAATGCGTCTCAATATCGCAACAAAATGTCAGTTGATGAAAATCCAACTTCAAGGATACTTGCATCCCATGGGAAACAATGTTTAAATCGTTTGCAACTAATTTCATCAGACATTTCTAGATTTAATCTCCCAGGAATTAATACTCCTAACGACAATAGTGAATTCACAATAATACGTGGGACAGAAACGTCTATGAAACATAGAAAGTATCCGACAGAGACTCATTTTCTCGTCTACTTTCATGAGCATTCAACACCATTCACCCGTGTCGCTATCTCTTAGCATACTATCTTCCACATGACATACTTTATGGCATGCTGTAATCACTACATTATAAAGCACTACATGCTTTTAC
Source organism: Lepetodrilus fucensis (assembly GCA_032361325.1). Lineage (NCBI taxonomy): Eukaryota > Metazoa > Mollusca > Gastropoda > Lepetellida > Lepetodrilidae > Lepetodrilus > Lepetodrilus fucensis. The sequence goes on along the minus strand of JAUTBV010030342.1, from coordinate 12,669 downwards.
TGCCGAACCGCAGTATGCATCATTAAATCTACAAAATAATCAGTTAATATCCGTGGTATTGCTCCCCGAGCTTCAGCCAGATGCTACAGCTTTCCACACAACTGCTTTTAGATGGGTTTCACAAGGGTTAGATAGTGTAATGTCTGTTAGCTTTCTGCGTGGGGTAATCGTTCCTACTTCCAGGCTTTGAATGCCTACCTGAACAACTACATTATACATATCTGAACAACTGCATTATAAATATTTGAACAACTACATTATCAATATCTGAACAACTACATATAAATTATCTTAACAACTGCAGTATTAAACGTCTGAAAAATCATATATTAAAATTTTATAAAAAGGCTGCTTGCTATAATTTCAAAATGAACATATCCTTGCCAAGGAGTTTGTACAAGTGGAGTACTTCTTCAGCAGTCTTGGCGTGACATATCAGACTATACTGTATATCCAAGTTTCCCTATGCAAGGCGCCATGACCTTCTGCAGATGGCACCCTTTATCAAAGCTATTTTCCTCTCAACTGGTTCCAATGTGGATACCGCATGACTGGTGGCATATACCTCATAATGCAAACACATGGCAGAAAAATTGCTCATATAACAAGAATCATACTCTTATAGAAATTCATAATGCGCAACTATAGTGAAATCAAATGAGTAGCTTGATATACAATTAATTTGGCAGCATGCTATTTCATGCAAATATCTAACTGAATAATCCCATAGGACAAGCTTTTTGAATGGTGTGAGTGAGTGAATATAGAGTTTAACGTCGCTGCGGGAATCTTTCACCCATTTGCGACGATTTTGAATGGTGAATGTTATGGAAAAAAACCAGTTCTAATATATACACATGGAACAAATACAACCGAATCCGGGTAAACTAAAGAGGAGGAGATTTGTCATGTGCTTAACGTAGGGGAACAACGCTATACAAACAACGAGTGGCACAGAAACACCACTACCAAGAAGTTCCGATCTACAAAAACAGATTTCAATTTGAGTGGAAAGGAGTGCACTATTTTTATTAACAACACATGAATGCCAGCGCTATTTGTCTGCAATTAATGTCAATCTGTGAAAATGCACAAATTACTTCAGGATTTGAGAACTGAGGAAGTTTCCACCCTTGCTAATGCACTGGGCTGTTCTCTCTGTATATCAGCTGATATAAGCCTCCATCAAATGGGCAAATATGGCAGATATATGCTTTTAATACGCTCTACATGAGTCCGTTGTTCAGGCCAAATGAAACCCAGATTTGCAAATAAATCCAGCCATTTTGTTGATTGTTCAGGGTCTTTTTACAACACTGGATTGGAGAGGTCTTGCCAGATATTTGTTTTTCCTTAAACTCAGAAAATAAACATTCTAATCAAAACTCCTCCTGTGCTGAAAGTTTGGCAGATATGAAAAACATGCATTGTGTAAAAAAAGCCTGGTCTTAGTTTACCATGAGTAATATGGGATGTGTCATTTTCCTGTCTGAAAAAACACACTGATGAACATATTTTGGGGGGAAAGTTGTACATATCTTAATCTACAGTGATGTACAAATCTAGGATTAGCTTGATTTTTATTGAAATCTAAATTCAATGTCACGTGATAAGAAAAGTTGAGATACCAGCAGGGGCTGAGATGTCTCAAACAATCAGATTGAAAATCTATTTAGGAAATAAAGTATGATTTTCCATGCCAGATAGTGTAATAGAAGATGGTTTTGCCATTATTAGAGCTAGCATACAAGGCCGCTTGCAGATAGATATCTACATGTTTGTGCATTTTTATACGGTAAGGGGCACAATTAATGAAAGAAAATACAGAACTGGTTCTACAAGAGCTAGACACATCACAGATCACAGTAAAGAAATTAGTCCCATGATTACTGAACATCTGAAACAAGTGAGTGATTGAGTGAGTGAGTGATTGAGTGAGTGAGTGATTGATAACAAATAATGATAATGGTGTCTATATGTTGGCAGATTAAGTTACAGGTTGGCATTGTGAGCTACAGGTTGGCATTGTGAGCTACAGGTTGGCATTGTGAGCTACAGGTTGGCATTGTGAGCTACAGGTTGGCAGGATTAGCTACATGTTAGCAGGGCTAAATGTTGCCATGGTGAGCTAAATATTACCAGGGTGAGCTAAATGTTATCAGGGTGAGTTAAATGTTGCCAGAGCTACATGTTGTCAAGACTGGCAACTGTAACACTATAATCTGTGACATGACTTCATATGGCGATGATTGCACCTATTCTCACCATTGTAAAAGCACATTGCTCACTTCTGCCATTTCCATGGTTACCAGAAGCTGTCAGGAGATGATAAATTTGTTACAAATTACCTGTTTGTAACTCTGCTGTAACAACAACTGCAAATCAATGCAGAATTCTTTTAAGGCAAAAACATTAACCATCCTACCAAAATAACCTATTCTCGGAAATAAAAATATAATTTGCCCCTTTGGGATCTTAGAAAATGTCGATTCATGTGTTATCATATGTATATGACATTAATAACTTAAAACATATCTATGGTAAATACTTGGAGACTGGTCGTTAGGGCAATAAAAAATAAAAAACATGAAACAGAATTCAATGGGCGAAATGTCAAGTTATTCACCAAACTGGACAATTTTCACTAAGACAGGTGATAATTTCTAAGCTGGAAAATACTTGGTAAATCTGGAGGTATACCTTTGTACTAAGTTTAAAGAAACGAAGGAAATAGAAGGACAGACCACCCACTAAGGCCTGTATAGTTAGGGTTAACATTATCAAACTAAATTTAAAATATGAACCAGTAATATGCTGCCATCAATGCTTCAATAATATAGCCATATTGTAATGTGGCGGGGAGAGATTAGGGTGGATTGTGGGTGGATTGTGCGTGGAGGGAACGAAGGAGGGGGGTGGAGGGGGGTGAGGAAGGACTAGATTTTAAGCTGACAGGATGTGCAGCAGTTACACTCTACCGCATGATTTAGACAGCATCCAATTTAGCTGAGTGTTTATACAGACAAAAGAAAGAAATGGCAGGAAAGTATGCACTTCATGTATGTTTTAATTTCCAGAACTTTTTCCACTGTGCCTTTAACACAAGTTCATTATTTTACTTAATTTACATATGAAATTCTTACCATCTTAACTCATGTCCGTGACAGCCTATAACAACAGCATGTTGATACAATGAAAAAACAAGATAAATCAACAACAATAAGAAAGTTAAATAAGAACTGGCTAAGCAGCATATTAATTTCCACTCCAAACATCCCGTACTCTCTTTATTCCTCCTATTTCTGGTGACTTGGGCTTGTTCTCACTTCCCCCTTTGCTCCCAAACACATTCGAGGAACGATCAAACCTATTTTGTTGCAAGCACCAACATGGCCTATCGTAGCCTCAGGGGGCGCTTCCATGGAAGATCTATTTTCTCTCCTGCCTTCTCCTAGCCTCTCTGCTCCTGCATATTTTCAAGGAGAGGTTAATTGAAGAACGATTTAATCAATGTCTATCTACTGGGTGTGCACCTGGCCTGGTAAGCCCCGCGCAATCTCGGCCTCCTTGTTAGGCGAAGGTCGGAGTTCGCGGCTTGCCAGCAAGGCAGATCTACCTACGGTATAGTCTCAGGTTCTAACTCATTCGGTCATAATGCATTCTCCATTTGACCATCAAACACAGACATCCATTTACCCATCATCTCTTTGACTCTACTATGTTTTTGTTACACGAGTTCCACATGGACAAATAGAAAATACAGGTAGAATTATTTCTTCTACGATTCTGTGAAACTGGTTTTCGACATTTATATCGCGACTCCTGTTTCAAGTCTTGACAAGTTGTGAACATCATTGCATATTAAGCTGCTATACAATCCATCTAATTTGTCATGACAAAACCATGTTTAATAATTTGGTGACCTTGACAGAAACCTTGACCTCAGATGGATATGATGACAGGTCAAAAGTCGGAGGTCAGAATGCCAGACATGATATCTTGAGCCCTTCAAGTAAGCCTGTGATAAGCAGCTCATTTGGGCTGTGATGTGCAGTAGACAGGGTGAACACTTAAGCCAGCCTGTTTTCAATGGGTTTGCAAATAAAAACATATTCTAGCTGGAGATGAAATCTTGAGAACCACAGTCATGCATTATTATATCTACAGTAGATATTTTAAATGTTTTCTTTTTTTAATATCAAAATGACAAATGTGTATGTTTATGAACATTTTAAAAAATCACTTGATAATACCTGACATTGATGTATGTAAGTTTCAGACTTCTGGTAGGGGAATATGAACACTTGTCTGCAGAACGGCGCTTTTTATTGACATGGGAAGATAGAGTCTCTAAAAGAGATAACATTATATCAGCAAGACAACGGGAATCCACCATTCTGCCAGCGTAGCCCAGTCATATTTAACCTTTACCAACCATCAAATAACAAACCAAAATTTGCCTGCTATTTTTCTCAAGAGGTGCCATGATCAGACTCAGTGCATGGTCATGTGATCCAGCTGACCTTTGTGATTTGATGCCAGGAAAAATAGGAAACAGCTTGCTATTATTATATATGTATGTCAATAATATCACTGGTATTGGAACAGCTTTCACATGTTTTTACCTCAAGGCAGCCCATGATAGCTAGATATATCAAAATACATATACCTGGTACATGTACTGTAGTTAAATTTTACATTATTCCACTATTTTATCTTAATATTTACAGCTATTATTTGTTATCTCTAAATGTTTTAAGTTGATATGAAAAAGTATGTATCAATTCCAGCTTGAATCAATCTTCTCACTTTAGATTTAGTAAATCTGAATTATTCGGAAATCAATTATAACATGTATGATGTATTTACACAACTTGCAGGTCAAACCTATGCTTCAATATACTTATAGCAACATGTAAAGTCAAGGGAATTCAGTATTGTCTATCTAGTCCTACATACAGTACGGATTGTAAACATGTGAAGACATGAGCTTTACTATGTCTATTATGGTTTCAAATCCAATTACCACATATCTCTGAATCTAATTAAAGGTCAAAATGCATGTAGATTCTCAAGATATGCCACTCAAGTAGAAGACCCCTCCATAAATCATTGGTAATTGACATGCAAATCATGTGGATATATTACTTTGCTTGGAGTGGCCATGACTAATCTAATCTATCAACAAGCAATCAGGTCATGTGACTTGTAGTGTTCCATTCAATCTTAGTGTTCCATTCAATCTTAGTGTTCCATTCAATCTTAGTGTTCCATTCATTAGTGTTCCATTCAATCTTGCTGTTACATTCCATTTTACTATTACATCAATCTCATTAAAATCATATCTCAGCACAGCTAAGATCCGACGGAATCAGCATTTATCTTGCTGTTTCATTCAATTTAGGCTGTTATGTTCCATTCAATTTTGCTGTTATGTTCCATTCATTTTTGCTGTTGAATTCAATCTTGCTCTCATATTCCATTCAATCTTGCTGTTCCATTCAATCATGTAGTTCCACTCAATCTTGCTGTTCATTCAATCTTGCTGTTCTATGCTGTGTTGTATTTGTCAGGTTTTACGATGCTTCACATTACATACTGAAGTACTGTTTGGGAAGAGATATTCCCAGATGATTACCAGACAGAACCAGACCGAACCAATAATGTTAGTCTTGCTTGTTCAAGCTGCAGAATGTTTACATCTTGTATTTCTAGATCCGCCGGTGGATCTGATACAATGAGGTGTAGGCAGAGAGCTTACTGGTGTATACAGCAAAATATGTGTAGGGAATGTGTGTATGTGTGGATGTTCCCCTCAATATCCAACAGAAATCTAACTTATCTGTAATTACCTAGATGCATATATGGGTCTGAATATAACGGGCATTTATGTAACATTATAATACTTAGTACATGTATTACATGGAATGGGGGATATATTATATATACAAAATACTATTAGTATTAAGAATATATATATGCCTTAGAATGAGCAAGATATGGGGTATATTACAATATACTGAGTATATGACTATATAATGCTAGGGTACGAGTCCATGATAGGGGGTATGTTACAATATACTGAGTATATGACTATATAATCCTGGGGTATGAGTCCATGATAGGGGGTATGTTACAATATACTGAGCAGATAATCCTGAACACTGATGGGCTCAGATGGGGAAACCTGATAAGGGGAGGGGAAAAGGGGGCAGTAAATTCAGTGAACCTGAGAAGGTAGATATCACTTGGTTATGCACAGAGATGATATTTTGTAGGTTGTAAGGCTCTCTTGTTTCTGAGCCGAGCTCCTAGCTGTCATGTGTGATGGATGGGTCCGTAAGAAGACCCTCCTCTACACTGTCACCGCCACAGACCCGGTCTGCAGGAGCCGTATCTGTCCCCATCTCTCCCCACGCTCTTTGTATGACAGGATCATCATATTTTCCACACAACTGATAAACAGGCCCAAAAATTCAAAATGGCTGAGCATGCACAATGCAAGAGAAAAGAACAAGGTGACTTTGGTGTTGTGGGATCCAAGCACTGGCTTCTGCTCCATACATCAACCTTCTTACATCCATTGTTAAACCAAGTTTCTACTTATATCATAGATTTCTAAGAGATGGGATGTATAAAAATAGTACCGTAAAGTTACACTGAAACTGACACTGTTTTGCTTATTCAATGTGTACTATTTAAGATATCTTATCTCAACATTAATCTCAAAATCTTGATTACCTCATTTCAATTTATCATCATTAACTTTAACGCCCATGAATAATTTAAATTCAGTTACATTCAACGTTTATGTCCCAGTACACATAAAGCCTCACTGCCATAGTCTGTTGTAACTATTCGGTAGGCAGACCTCACGTACAGAGGAGGGACAGCCTCCCCCCCCCCCCCTCCTTCTCCTTTCCTACCCATCCTCCACTGTCAGCCTCAAACCTACCTCTAGCTCTAGAGAGTGGAGAGAGGGAGAGAATTCACAGCAGTCTCGTAGGTAAACATTCAGCGTCTATGCAAGTTAATCCTGACACCCAGTCAGTTTAACAAGAGAGCCATTGGTTGGGAACTTCATAAGTTAGGATACTTAATACCGCGGTAATCTCCCATAGCACTATTTCATCAGGTGATCACTATTGCCCACTTTAAACTCTTACAAATCAGAAAGGCGGGGCTGTTAAGCGCAGATTAGCTGACTCAATCAGACCTGTTTGCATTGGGATTTAGAGAAATTTGATCGCTGGATATGGACACAAGCATGCAGTATAGTTGAACAGCCTCTCTAACACTGGGCAGGTGTACAGAGGTATTAGCTGTAGATACAGTAGACATAGTACAGTAGACATAGTAGACAAAGTAGACACAGCTAATGTCTAAAGTCTCATGTAGTCGAGGGCCAGAAATATGCCTAGTTACATGTAGTATTGAACTATTCAATAAAGTAAAAATCAATTTAAAAATAATTTTCGAAAATAACACAAAACATTAACATAAATTAACAATTATGCTAACTGCACTATTATGGGCTATTCAGAAACGTTCAATATGTTATGGCGGTGGAAAGAAAAAGGTCAAAATTCACGAAATTTCAATGAATGCCGAAACAAAGACAACTTTCTGGAAGACTACAAGCGACATTTGTTTGTAACTTGTGACAGGTGACTGCAAGGTGTGGACTTTACTGCCAGAACAATGCTGCGTCCCCATGTCACGTAACAACTACGTATCCACAGCAACCCACTTCCCATCCATGGCTATTGCCGCAATTTATCAAGAATAAGACTAGGGTTACCATGGTTACTACGTCTATCATTGCTTTCTCTAGTCAAGTTTCAGTGTTTGATTATATCATTACGTAACATTGTACATGTCTTGAAGAATGCTGGGGAAGAACAGTAAAACTTAAAATGTTTAATGTTATTATTAAATGTTAGTCTATTTTTATTAATCTAGCTGGCTATAATCATTTTGAAAATATATTAACAGAACAATATCAATAAAAACTATCATTTCTCAAATTTTCTCATTTCTCATTGACCTTTCAATATGCTGAAATATCTTGAGAACTAGTCATGAAAGTTGTCTTTGTTTGAGCAAGAAAAGAAACAATATCTTTTGACATTGCTGCATTCCTTCTTGGCGGAAGACAGATGACTACAAGACAGACAGACAGACGACATGTCCACAATACACACAGACAGCAAGACACACAGACAAACAAGATGGCTGAGGACTTGCGGTGTGTTTGAAAATATGGCGGATATTTACAATGAGTATGACATCCCAGGGGGGGCAGGTGGACAACCACAGAGCCCCCTGGGAGAGACAAGCAAACACAGGACTGACAATGGGGAGATAACTCTGCCCACATAACAGTCACACACCTGGCTGCAAGCCGGCAGTGAGTGACAGGTATTGAGCACTGATGGAGGGAGGTTCTGTCTGGTTCTGTCTGGGTTGCGGTCTGCTGGAGTCCAGAACATTCCACACAATCAACGTGGGGGAAACAGACTGGACAAAGATTCAAAGGATTCCTAATCTATTGGTTGCTGACAGAGATCAAAGTCAGTGGTCAGTTGTTGGCCACATTTTGTCCAGCTCGTGTCCAGTCGCAACAACAGTTGTAACAGGTGCAGATAACTCTGCCCACATGCCCACCGATGTGGAAGGCGAAAGACCGTATGGTCTGTGGTCTGGAAGCAGCAGACCAATGAAATAGACAATCCAAACTATTACATGGCTGTCTCATCAGGGGGAGGTATTGGGGTTGTTGGTTTTAAAATAAATTCTCCCTTGCACAAGAATATGTAATATGAACATCATACAAGATTCAGAGCAACTTGAAACATCCCATTCTTAGAATGATGTGGAATTGATCGAGAGAAAATTATATGTGGCATTAATCCAAACGAAACCAATACAACTTATAACCCTTATTGAGACAGTTCATATAGCCAGCAGCCAGACAAATAATTGTATGAATGATACGACTTGCATGGATGTCTATTTGCATACAGAACATAATATTGTTGATTTAGTATTTAAGCTGACATCAGTAGACTCCCACATACATGATCAGAACATAATGATCAATTATTCGCTGTGGTCAAATATCATGTAGAACATGTACTGAAGTTCTACATGATATTTAACCACAGCGAATAATTGATCATTATTTTCCTCAAATAGTTTTAAACTATGAGTTGTCATGAGCTCTTCTGTACTGAAGTTTAAAACTATTTGTAGAATATCAAACTTTTAGTTCCTACAAACATTCAGCTTTACTATGCCGACTTGGGTGTAATCCGTGTAATCACTGTGATGTGGTATCAATCAGACTACAGACAGATCTGTCACAGTGCTCCTAACTTGATGTACACACCGAGTCATCGCCATGTAATGTGACAAGAACTGCGTGATCATAGCTCATGTTTCAATTAGACAGGTGTATTTATTATTCACAAATTGAAATATGTCTATTATCTGTCACGTTCAACTGAAAGCATTTAAACCATTGCTTGTAGCATAAGGATCAGCCATTACATTATTCAGTTAAAAGTACATTATTTCGCTAAAGTACATTCGGTAAGGTAATTCACCATATAGAAGGACATGAAAATATCCCTTACATAAGAGCAGGAATATACATGGTAAATAATTACGGTATAGCCAGTAAAAATATTACATTCATTTTTTAACTAAGATAATATGTGGTAATATCCCATAGTATGACCGAGGCAGGAGAAGACAACTGGCTATCACCCAGTACCTTGAGACCCAGACATAACATGTAACATAGGTGAAGCATGTCCGATGACGCCGCTTACAAGACTTCATACTTGCTCTTTATTGATGTAGCCAGACTCTACATTCCACATACACCCTGCGTATAGGCAGGTTATTGTTGTACAAATACATACAGCATACAAACATTGCTAAGTATGACTAGTTGTCTAGAAGATAGCATCACTGCAGAATTTCCTGCAGTGAAAAATATGTTTCATAAAATGCGCAAATTGGCAATATCCACATTTGTTAAAAACAGTTTTTCATTGTTCAAGACACGAAAACAACTTCATCTTTATCAGACCCAGCTGTCAACACAGAAATCACTCGACACACTCAATTACAGTCAGTGTTTTCTTAAACACATTGGTTTTCCCAACACGGAACTAAAGGTGGCCAGGGTAACATGTTAGGTAACATACTCGGTTACCATGGTTACATCATTACACACGCACAATCTCTTGTACTTACCAGGCAAGCTTTTGTTCAGACACTGCCAAAAGTCCACCTGAAACATGAAGATAAATGTACTTCTCTATGTATTGTGAAGTCCAAAGGAAAACATGGAAATGCATCTCTGTTACAATTGATCAATTCTACATCTACAGCTGTCATTGATATGTAGTGTTTACTTACACAGTCAATGACAGCAACAACACTAAGATCAGAAAATAGATGCTAAAAATCATTTATATATATGAGATTAGTTCTACATCTAAGCGACAATGTTCAGTGATTGTGTTTGCTTTACTACGATTATGTATTTAATAGCTCTTGCTCGGAGATTACGAAACTTTTTTTAAGTACAATTTCATGCTCAATCTCAAATATTTTATACAGGTATTTGTGAACAAAACTTTTGAGCTGGCATGAAATTGTAGTCAAAGTGGTTTCCTAATCTTGGGGTCAGATTACTATTAGCAATTAGAAAATGCATAAGATACTATTTTACTGACGAAGTATTGCGATATTCCTTCTCTATTTTCATGGTATGATAGAATTAATCTAGATGTTGGATAACAATAATCAGAACTAGAACATCTATAGTGTAAACATCACAAGATACAGACAAAATCGTGAGAGAGTTGAAATCAATCCTAAACTCCTCTTTGCGTGTACACTGTCCCAATCTTTCCCATCCTAGCCCCGGAACCACTGGAGGTTATTCATGCATAAGCAACTAAGTCATCAGATCTTGATTGCTTAATACTTTCCTAATATCCAGATTCAATCAGAGCGGGAGGACCAATCAGTTCAAACTGACCTATTTATCAAAATGTCACGTAGCCATGGACCCGACTCAAACACTGGGGCACATCAAGCCATATTAGAAGTTATTCACAAAGACTTTTATTCAAATTTGTGCAGCTGAGTGATTAGGTAAATGTACGGGTAATGTCTAGTTAAAGCACTGAGTACTTCCAGCCATGATCAACAACAAGATTCATCCGGATTCCAACATGCAGCAGAAAACTTGCACCACCCCCCACCACCCCCGCAGAGCTTCACCATATTTCCCCCCACCCCCTCCCAATGCCAATAACACTGGTGACTTCGTCCCGCGAGGACAATTATATTAAATGGTAAATATATTCCCTGGTAAATCAGGGAGCTATCAAGGACGGCCAAACCAATCAGTTCTCAGGACATCATTGACCGCTAACAACAGTCTTCGCATTGACCATTAACAACAGTTTCTGCATTGACCAGTAACAACAGTTTCTGCATTGACCAGTAACAACAGTTTCTGCATTGACCAGTAACAACAGTTTCTGCATTGACCGCTAACAACAGTCTTCGCATTGACCAGTAACAACAGTTTCTGCATTGACTGCTAACAACAGTCTCCGCATTGGACAAACAACAACAGTCTCATATCACTTGCACCCTCATCCAATCAAACGCATCTCCACTCCCAGGCTAATAACTCGGAACACTACTCCGACTTCCTCTGAAGAATTCATCAGCGCCAGGTTTGCAGGTTATTGTATTACAGGCAGATCTACATGTATGTGGGCCTGGTACTTGTAGTAAATCCTGGCAGATACACTGGCTGGCCTTGCAGTAAATCCCGAGATTGGGTCTCGTTATTGTCTCATACTAATTACTATTTGTATACACTGTGGTTAAGTGGGGTTGTGATGACCCGTTCTTTCTCTCTTAAAGTGACCAGCAGGTCAATCTTGACCAGTCTGATTGCTTTAATGCAAACGGTAGTCATGTTCTTGGATGGCAATAAAATATTTACTTCACAACCATAGTTTCCCTAGCATTGTAAAAATATCCTACAAATACAATCTGAATGGGAGAATTCAAGGTAAACATTACATCAATAATCACGAAATAAAACACAGATTTACAGACTTTCCAATTGAGACACAACCTACCTAACGAGAGAAATAAGCATAGTTATGGCTCATAGAAATGAGTTACCAGGGAAGTTATGTACAAGGTGATGATGATAACAATTTCACTGGGGAATACTCTTGGCTTAGGTTGATGGTGATTGGACTCAGGAGATGGGGTTTAACTGTATACAGCTCATCAACTCACCAGTGTGCTGGGACAGTGTTCCGCGGTTGTCAACAGTTGCTGCATCTGCTGTATCGATGTCCGCTTACCATTCTGCAGCACCTGCAACAACAACATCAACAACATCTTAGTCAACCGTTCTAGCTGTGAGGTACAAATGTCTCTACAAGGCCATGATACAAATGTCTCTACAAGACCACGATACAAATGTCTCTACAAGACCATGATACAAATGTCTCTACAAGACCATGATACAAATGTCTCTACAAGGCCACGATACAAATGTCTCTACAAGGCCACGATACAAATGTCTCTACAAGACCATGATACAAATGTCTCTAC
>JAUTBV010030231.1:0-21283 GCA_032361325.1 Lepetodrilus fucensis | reverse complement strand
AAAAAGCTTATAAAAAATAAAAAACATAAGTCTTATTATCCACATGGTATAGGGCATTGGATGGGTTTAGATGTCCATGATAACGCCCCATATACTTATAAGAACAAAAAAGAGATACCACTTAAACAGGGAATGGTTTTAACCATAGAACCAGGTTTATATTTAAACAAAAATGATAAAAATATTCCTAAAAAGTATCGTGGTATAGGGATACGCATAGAAGATGATATATTAATAACAAAAGATGGATATAAAAATTTATCTAAAGATATTGTTAAAAATATTTCAGATATTGAATCTTTAATGGGGAGAGTACAATAATCTATGTCAATAGGATAAAATAACAATTACTCAAATAAGTACAAATGAAAATACTAGCTTATTTTCAGTTATTTATTAATATTTAGCTATCAAGTTTCACCATAGTATACTTTTTTTTCAAAAACAATGTCTCATACTTACTTTGGAGCGGTAACTTAAATTTATACTATTTATAATACATTTCTAAGCTACTATATCCAGTTGTAACACTAAATTAATTTCTTCAAATTTAGAAGGTGAAAGATTTCCTAAATAACTATGGTTTCAAATCCTATTATAATAAAACTCAATATACTCAAACATCTCTCTTTTTGCCTGATTCTTAGTGTAAAAATAAGTTTGATATGAATTTAGGTTACCACTCCGCATGAAGCATAGCTTTAAAAGTATCAGGTTTTACACCCGTTAATCTTTTAAATAGTTCTGATTTTAATTGCTTTAGTTTTTTATAATTCTTCATAAATTACAAATAGCAATTTTTAATCCTTTTAGGGCTATGCAAGAAGTCTATTAAATAATTGCAAGAATTTTTATAGTGTTTTTTTAGAAAAGTTTGATAAAATGCAGTTATTGTTTAAGGATAATTTGGTAGGACTAAATAAATGAAAGAAAAAGTAAAACTATTGAGAGGGGCAATAAGTGAATAAAATAAATAGAGATTTAATTATCATTATAAGTGGACGAGTATTACAAATAGTAATAATGTTTATATCTATACGATTATTAACAACTTTTTTAACACCTGAGGAAGTTGGAAATTATTATATCATATTATCAATATTAGCTTTTTTTAATTTAGTTTTACTCAATCCTCCTGGGATGTATTTTAGTAGGCATCTACTTCATTGGCAAAGAAGTAAAAATCTACTAAATGCTCTAGTTGTATTTATAGTATGGATTATATTTGTAGCTATACTTTCTATTCCTATTGATATTTTTGTTTATAATTGGTTGAGCTATGACACAAAATTTGATTTAGACTTATTTTTAATCTATATAGCTTTAGCCATAACTGTTAGTACGATACATAGAAATGTAATGGGTGGCTCAAATATATTAGGGTATAGAAAAGAGTTTGTTATCTATATGATTAGCACTCTTATATTAGGTTTGGTATGTTCTGTTTTAATTATATATTTTTATTACAACTATGCATTAGGTTGGCTTATAGGTATTGTCATCTCTGAGTTTTTAATGTTATATATTATCTTTCATTTCTTTATACAAAAAAATAGATTAGATATAGAAAAGATTAAAATAACTTTAACAAAAGAGAGAATAAGTAAGATATTAATATTTATTTTACCTGTAGCATTAACAACATTTCTATTTTGGGGACAAACAACCGCATATAGATTTATAGTAGATTATCAGTATTCGGCTGAAGTATTAGGGTATATTGCAGTTGGACTTGGAGTATCGTCTGCTGTATTTGGTGCTATAGAAAGTATATCTATGCAATATTTTAGTCCAATATTTTTAAAAAAAATACTAGATGCAACCAAAAAACAAAGAGCAAATGCATGGAATGAAATAGCTAGACAAATAGTACCTATATATATACTTGTAGCATTTTTCACTATATCTATGTCTGAAGTTTTGATAAATATTTTAGTAGATACAAAATTTCATGATTCTTATATATATACTATGATAGGAGTTGGTATTGAATTTTTTAGAGTAATGACTGCATTGGTTTATAATGTATCACAATCAGAACATCAAACAACATATACAATAAAACCTTATTTATTAGGTTTTGTAGTTTCTCTTGGTATAATAAGTAGTATAAATTTTGGCACAAATTATTTTATGATACCAGTTGTATTAAGTTTTGCCTATTTTTTAGTTTTTGTATTAATGTATAGGAACATGAAGAAATTATTAGATATACATATAAAAGTTAAGATATTTAGAGTATTGTTTTTATCTCTACCATTTTATCTAATATATTTTATAGATATTTCAAATATAAATATAATATCAAATGTATTTATTGTATTTGTATTTGGAATATATTTCCTATATACTATATGGAATGAAATAAAATTAAACTAAAGGATTTAAAAATGAGTAAATTTAAAAGAAAATTAAAAGATTTTATAAAGTTAAATATACTTAACTTTTATAAAAAAAGTTATGCACAATGTGGTGAAGACATGGTCTTGGATTGTGTCTTTAGAGGATTAAATATTAAAAATGGGACTTATTTAGACATAGGAGCACATCATCCATACTATTTTAGTAATACTCAATTTTTATATGAAAAAGGATTTAGAGGTGTAAATTGTGAACCAAACCCATATTTACATAAAATGTTCTTAAAAAAAAGAAAAGATGACATAAACTTAAATATAGGAATATCTATAGGACAGAATAATAGTGAGCAAGATTTTTATATTATGAATCCACCTACATTGAGTACATTTTCAAAGGAAGAAGCAAATAGATATGTAAAGGAAAGTGATCATTCAATTGAAAAAATAATTAAAGCTAAAATCTATAATATAAATGAAATAATAGAACAATATTGCAAACAAGTACCGAATTTAATCACAATTGATATTGAAGGATTGGATTATGTTGTATTAAAAACATTAGATTTTGATAAATATAAACCAGATGTATTTTGTATAGAAATTGCAGAGTATCATACAGATGGTAGCTATAAAAGAATAAAAGAAATTGATGAATTAATGAATGAAAATGGTTATTTTATTTATGCAGATTTATATCAAAATACTATTTATGTTAATAAAAACAAGTGGGATAAGAGGAAAGAAACTGATTTTGTTTATAATAAAAACTAAAATACTATTTAATAGTGTATTACAATTAAATGTAAAATTTACTAGTGATTTTATTATGTTATTTACAGAATATGTTTTATTGACTTTATTAACAATAAATATATTTTATGAATATTAAAGATTTTAGTATCATTTTGAATTTAATTACAATGGTCATATTTGGAATATATTTTTTATTTACTATATGGATTATAATTAAAAAATTATCAGATCAAAACAACGAGGGGTTAAAATGATAATATTAGGCATAAGTATTACACATGATGGTACATTAAGTATAGTTAAGGATGGAGTAAATATTTTTTCTATTGCAGAAGAAAGATTAAATAGAATCAAATCGTATATTGGATTTCCATTTCAATCATTAAGATATATTATAGAAAATAAAATTATTAAAGTAAATGAAATTGATAAAGTTGCTGTTTCATCTTCTATATTTCTTAAAGAATGGGCATTTACTTATGCCTTTGAATTAACAGAGAATAAAAAATATTATGATATTCAAAATCAACAGCAAGCAAATAATTTTTTTATTGATGATAAAAACTATTTAAAGATACGAAGTGACAAAAATTGTGAGATTTATGTTAAGGATAAGATAAAAAAACTTTTACATGATGTTGGAATAAATGTACCGATAGATTATATTGATCATCATTTATCACATGCATCATCATCTTATTATGCCTCAGGGTTTAAACAAGCATTATCTATAACAATGGATGGAGAAGGAGATTTACTTTCTGCAACAATTAATATTTGTGATGATGGAAAAATAAAAAAAATTAGTGAAACAACTGATAAAAATTCAGCAGGTTATTTGTATTCAGAAGTTACTAGAGCATGTGGATTTAAGATAAGTAGGCATGAGGGTAAAATTACGGGACTAGCAGCTTATGGAGATTATAAAAATTATGAAGATTGTTTTACGAAACTAGTAGAAGTTAAAGATGGTAAATTATTTTATATAAATCCTATAAAATACAATATTAAAAATAAGATTCTAAATAAATTATTGCGAATAGTAGGATTTAAAAAATACATGGGTGCAGCTGAATTAATTAGAAGATGTGGTAAATTATCAGATAAAGACTTAGCAGCATCTATACAGCGATTATTAGAAAAAAGAATTATAGAGATTATATCGTACTGGATAGAAAAAACTGGCATCCAAAATGTTGTATTAGCAGGAGGTATATTTGCAAATGTTAAATTTAATCAATATATTTCTGAAATACCTAATATGGATAATTTATTTATTTTTCCAGATATGGGAGATGGTGGGAATGCTTTTGGTGCTGCAACACATTTTTATTATCAGGAAAATAAATATATACCAAATAGATTACAAAATGTATATTTAGGTCCAGAATATTCCAATAATTATATCAAGTTAATGCTCGAACAAATAAGTGAAAAGGTAGAGTTTTATAAAAGTGATAATATTTCACAAGATACAGCTAGATTATTAGCAAATAATAAAATAGTTGGATGGTTTCAAGGAAGAATGGAATATGGTCCAAGATCATTGGGGAATAGAAGCATAATAGCAAGTCCAATTGATTCTACTATAAATAAATGGTTAAATGATAGAATGAAGAGAAATGAATTTATGCCATTTGCTCCAAGTTGTTTATATGAATATGCAGATGAATTATTTGATATACCAAAAGAGAGTTTAAAATATCCAGCAGAATTTATGACAATTACTTTTAAGATGAAAAAGAAATGGGCAGATAAAGCACCAGCAGTAGCACATATAGACCAAACTGCAAGACCACAACTTGTAACAAAAGAGGCAAATTTAAAATATTATAATCTTTTAACTGAATATTATAATATTACAGGATTGCCCCTATTTATCAATACAAGTTTTAATGTACATGAAGAACCAATAGTTTGTACTCCTGAAGAAGGTTTGCAGTCATTATTGACTGGTGTTATTGATTATTTTTGTGTTGGTGATTATATTTGTAAATTAAAATAATAGGATTATAACTTTATGAAAATACTAGTAATATTTATAGATATGATAAGACCAAATAGATTATCAACTTTTAATAGTAAAATAAAAAAAAACACTCTATTAGATAGTTCTTTAAAAGAACTTGGAGGGACATACTATACAAATTGTTTTTCACAAGGACCAGATACTCCTAGGGGTATGGCTACTTTTGCAAGTGGAGAGATACCTTATAAAAATGGTTGTAGCACAAGAGTGAAATGGCCTAGATATTTTTTAAATAAAGAGTTACAAACTATATATGATTTATTTGTAGAAAAAGAGTATAAAATGACCTTTTTTTCAAATCCAAATGAAAGAGAAACTGGTATATTTCCTGAGCATATTTCTAATATGGATATTCATAATAATGATTATGATTTAAATAACTATTTATCAAATACAATACTTGAAGAAAATCATTTTGTATTTGTGGGATTACCTGATTATCATTGGTCATTTGAGGATCATAGTTATACTACTTATGGAGAAAAACAAGCATATAAAGATAGTAAAAAATCTTATGATGTTATATTTAATAATTTTAACAAAGATGATTTTGATCATATATTTGTGTTTTCAGATCATGGTTTTAAATTTATACATGAGTTTAAAAGAGAACCAAAATATTTGCTTTTAAATGAAGATAGAACAAATATACTTATGATACATAGACAAAAAGGTCAAAATGATATAAAGTATGATAATAAACTATGCTCTATAGCAGATATAAAACCAACTATGCAAGATATATTAAATGATAATACTACAAGTGGAATATCACTTTTACAAAACAATGAAAGAGAATATATTATAGTAGAAGATCATCTTGAATTTGCACCATCTGTAAATCAAAATATAGAAATATGGGCTATTATTAAAAAAGATACTATATATATCAGAACATTAGAAAATGGATACATACTAGATAGAAGTAGTAGAAAAATAGTATCTAGCAAAGATAAAACTTATGATAATATACTGAAAAAAGAATCATCTTTTATAAAATATATTGATGAATATGAAAAGGTATTTAGATATAGAGAGTTTATGTTTAAACAAACTACATATATGTATGGTGGTAAAAGAGGTAATATTTCTACTTTTATGAAATACCTATATATATTAAAAGATTTTATATTTGAAAAAATTGTAAAATCATGAAATTTTTTTTAAAACAATTTATTTTAAAATTTATTAATTTTAATTTTAAAATTTTAGTAAAACAAATCATTAAAGATAAAGCAATCATGCCACATAATATTATAGATGATGTATATGAAATATTTGACAATATAAATCAAAATAAACAATATGATAAAAAGATCATAACTCCTTATGAAGATATAACATTGTTAAATAAGATAAATATCTATAAGCCTTATGAGATAATAGAGATACAACAACTTCAAAGGAATCAAATCTTTTCTTTAGAGATAAAGCAAACAAAAGATATGATATTACCACTTACAGTATTAGATAAAAACAACACTCAAAAAGAAAATGATAATATTTTTTTGTCTTATAATAATAAAAATATTAATTTAGAATTAAAATATAAAAATAGAGTTCATTACCTAGCAATTAAAAATGATAAATATATAAATAGCATAAAAATAAAATCTGATAAAAGTAATATAGCTATAGGAAAACCAATATATAAAGACAAACCACTCTTAAAAGATAAACCAAAACTTATAGTTCATATTTTCATAGATGCTCTAACTCAATGTATGATAGAAAAATTTGGATATGAAATAATGCCAAATACTAAAAAGTTTTTCTCAAAGGGTGGAACTTTTTATACAAATACTTATGCTCAAGCAGAGTGGACACTTTCATCTATGGCAGGAATCTTAACTGGTAAATATACTAATGAACATCTATTATACCATCCAAGAAGAGAAGATAAAATAAAATATATTACTATTGCAGATATTTTATCACAAGAGGGATACAATACATTTGCTTGTGCCAATGTGCCAAAATTAACAGCTATAAATGGATATGATAAAGGTTTTGATAGATATATATTAGCTATTGATAAAGACAATAATTATATCATAAATGAGGCCATTGAACAACTAGATGCAATAGGTGGAAATCAATACCAATTTTTAAGTTTTTTTGATATACATGAATCACATACTTTGCAACCAGTTTCATCACAGATTAATACAGATATAGAGGATTTTAAATTTAAAAAACTTAAAGGTAATTCAAAAGATACTTCTATACTATATGATGAAGAACGGATAAATATGTATAAAAACAGCATAACTCATTTTGATAAAAAATTACAAAGATTATATAATGCCATAGAAAGCTATGATAAAGATGCTATGGTAATACTTCATTCAGATCATGGAGTTAATTTTATGACAAAAACTACTGAGCTACTTGGAAAAGAGAGAGAAAAGTTAGTTTTTTTATATAAAAACAATAAAGAGTATAAAATAGATAACAATATAAAAGAGATAAGAGAATTATCAAGTATGATATGTAATGATTTAGATATAAATAATCCATTTAATTATATATATAATGGCTATGCCCTTACAGAATCACTATATCCAAATAAAGAATATGAAATAGCAATACGAACAGATATAAAAGTATTGTTTTTTAAAGTTTCATGGAGTGATGTATCTGTATCTAATACAAAAAATTATAGTTTTACTACTAGTTATCATCTTTTAGATGATGAAACAAAAGAGATAAAAGAAGATGATGAATTTGAAAAACTATTAAATATTGTAAAAAAGCATTATTTAAGTTTAATAAATAATATAAAAGATTATAAGGAAATATAAAATGCAAACTGGAAAATTAATTTGGATTACAGGTTTATCTGGTGCTGGTAAGACAACAATCGGAACAGAAGTTTATAATATACTTAAGAAAGATTATATAAACACTGTTTTTTTAGATGGTGATGTCATAAGAGATATATTAGGTAATGATTTAGGACATGATATAAAAGATAGAAAGAAAAATGCTATAAGAATATCAAAAATGTGCCAATTTTTAACAAATCAAAATATAAATGTAGTCTGTGCAACTATGTCATTATTTAAAGAAATACATAATTTAAATAAAGATAATATAGCACAATATTATGAGATATTTATTGATGTAGATATAGATGAATTAGTTAGAAGAGATTCTAAATGTTTATATGCAAAAGCTTTGAAAGGTGAAATTAAAAACGTTATAGGTGTTGATCTGGAATATGATAAACCAAGTAATCCAATTTTAATTATTAATAATTCTACAGATGAAATATCTATAAGAGAAAAGGCATTAAATATACTTAATAAAGTTGGTTTAAAATAAATGTATATAATAATTTTTATTTTGATTATTGAAATACTTATATTTTTATTATACAAAAAATCTGCTATTTTACTATCTAAAAATTTTATATTTCCTAAAATTTCAAAAGAAGTAGTTGAAAAATTTAATTCATTTGATTTTCATTTAGGTTGGGTAAATAAAAAGAATACTATTAAAAAAGAATACTCACAAGGTCAAGAAATTATATATACCTATAATGAAAAAGGTGCTAGAAGTATAGGTAGATATGATTTAAAAACTTCGCATATATCGACCTATGGAGACAGCTATTGTTTAAGTAGAGAAGTTGAGGATAATCAAACATGGCAATATTTTTTATCTAGCAAATTAGATACTAATATTTTAAATTTTGGAGTAGGTAATTATGGATTAGACCAATCATTATTAAGATTAAAACAGGAATATCCTAAAAATCCAACAAAAATAGTTGTTATGGCTATTACTCCATATACCATAACAAGAATTGTAAGTATATGGAAGCATTTTAGTGAATTTGATAATATATTAGCATTTAAGCCAAGATTTGTGATTGAAAATAATCAATTAAAATTAATTCCTAATATTATAAAAATAAAATCTGATTTATTAAATGATATGGAAAACTATAAAGAAGATTTTGAAAAATATGATGAACATTTAACTTACTTTAATAATCATATATATAAATTTCCTTTTATATTATCTTTTATACTTAAGCCTAAACCAGTATTAAGAGTATTTTATTCTAAAGCGACTAGTTTATTTAGAAAATTAAAATTAAATAATTTGTCTTTTTGGTTTTTATATCAATATTTTTTACCTGAAATTTTATATAGAAAAAGATTATTTATCAAGTACGAAGAATTACTAAATCTTCTAGTTAAAGATTTTATTAAATATAGTCAAGAAAATAATTTTAAACCAATACTATTAATATTACCTACTATTGAAGATGTTAGATATTATAATAAAATAAATGATAAATATTATAATCATATTTTTAGAAATTCAAAGAAAGAAATTCAAATATTGGATTTTATGGATATTTTATCTAACGATAGTAATATATTAAGAGATTATTATGTAGATAGTTATGTGGGGGGGCATTACAGTGCTTTAGGAAATCAAAAGTTGGCAAACTTTTTAGAGGAGCATATAGATGAAACCCCTTAATTTATCATCAAAAGCAAAAACATTAGAAGATTTAAAAAATATTTTACAAAGTGCTGAAGTTTTACCACTTGTTAGATTTTATGCGGTTGAATACAAAAAGAGAAAGGAGCAGATATTAAAACAAATCAAATCAGTATTTAAAACAAATCTTATAGTTCGTTCTTCATCATCAAATGAAGATAATCTTCAAACATCAAATGCAGGTGGATTTGATAGTGTGCTAGATGTTGATATTAATTCTAAAGAAAATATTGATAATGCTATAGTACAAGTGATAGGTTCATATCAAGATGGATTAAGTAAAGATGATGAAGTATTTATTCAGTCAATGCTAACGAATGTAACTATGTCAGGAGTTATATTTACATGTGATATAGATACTCTAGCACCATATTATATAATTAATTATGATGAGAGTGGAAGTACAAGTAGTGTTACAAGTGGTAAGTCTAACAGCCTTAATACATATATATCTTTTAAAAACAATACAGATATAAAAAATAATAAGTTAAAAGAACTTATAATTGCCACTAAAGAGTGTGAAGAGATTTTTAATAATAAATTTTTAGATATAGAGTTTGCATTTTCAAAAAATAAATTATATATACTTCAAGTAAGAGCAATAGTTATAGATGGTAAGGAAAATTTATCAAGTGTAGATTTATCAAAAAGTTTATATAAATTAAATAGCAAGATAGATAAACTTAACTCATCACATCCAAATTTGTTAGGTGATAAAACTATATTTGGAGTTATGCCAGATTGGAATCCAGCAGAGATAATAGGAATAAGACCAAAAAGATTGGCACTCTCACTTTATAAAGAGTTAATCACCGATGAAACATGGGCATACCAAAGAGATAATTATGGATATAGAAATCTTCGTTCTCATCCACTTTTAGTGTCATTTTTAGGAGTTCCATTTATAGATGTAAGAATATCTTTTAACTCTTTTATACCAAAAGATTTAGATGAAGATATAGCATCAAAACTTGTAAATTATTATTTAGATGAGTTATCTAAAAATATTAATCATCATGATAAAGTAGAATTTGAAATTATTTACTCATGCTATTATTTTGATATTGAGAATCGAGTATTAAAGTTGAAAAACTATGGATTTAATGATAATGAATTAGATTCCATTAAATTATCATTATTAAATTTAACAAATAATATTATAGATGTAAAAAATGGACTTTATAAAAAAGACATAAATAAAATAGAAGTTTTGAAAACTAAATTTAGAGATATAGTAGATTCAGATTTACCAATAATAGATAAAATATATTGGCTCATAAAAGATGTAAAAAGATATGGAACCTTACCTTTTGCAGGAGTTGCGAGAGCAGGTTTTATAGCAGTTCAGATGCTTCAATCATTTGTAGATAATGATATATTGTCACAAAATGAATATAATATTTTTTTAAACTCTTTAAATACAGTTTCAAAACAACTTGCAAATGATATAAATAGTTTAGATAAAGAGAAGTTTTTAGAGGTGTATGGACATTTGCGACCTGGAACTTATGATATAACATCATCAAGATATGATGAGGCTTATGATAGTTACTTTGGAAAGCATACTAGTTTAAAACAAGAAGAGAAAATAGAGTTTAATTTTTCTAGTTCGCAAAAAGCCATCATAGAACAGCTTATAACTATAAATAGATTAAAAACAAATTTTAATGATCTGATGATATTTATAAAAGAAGCCATAGAAGGTAGAGAGTATCTAAAATTTGTATTTACAAAACATTTAAGTCAAATACTACTTTATATAGAAGAGTTTGGAGATAAATTTGATATAACAACAGAGAATTTAGCATATTTAGATATTCAAAAGATTTTAAATCTTTATTCTACTTTAGATTATAGAGATGTAAAAAATATATTAGAAACTGATATACTAAAAAACAAAGAATTTTATAACTATACTAAAGCTATAAAATTACCAAGTGTCATAGTTGATAAAAAAGATATATATAGTTTCTTTTTAGAAGAAGATGAAGCAAACTTTATAACATTAAAAAAAATAAAATCAAGTATTATAATTGAAAAAGATATTAAAAATAATAATTTAAAAGGAAAAATTGTATGTATACAATCAGCAGATCCTGGATATGATTATCTATTTAGTAAAAGTATAGGTGGGCTTATAACCTGCTATGGTGGAGCAAATTCACATATGGCTATAAGATGTGCAGAGATGGGAATACCAGCAGTAATAGGGTGTGGTGAGAGTAGTTTTAGTAAATACTTAAAAGCACAAGTAGTTGAACTAGATGCTTCAAATAAACAAGTAAAGATATTGTCCTGAAAAAAATAGCCGTTACTCAAAGATTGATATTAAATGATAGTTATTATGAACTAAGAGAAGCTCTTGATGTAAAATGGGGTGAATTATTTAAAGAGCTTGATTTTTTACCTATAATATTGCCTTTTGAGTATAATTTTGAACAATATTTTAAAATTATAAAAATTAATGGTATTTTACTAACTGGTGGCAATGATTTAAATAGCTTAAATTCGAGTGATGAATCAAAGCAAAGAGATAATTTTGAATTTAAACTTATAAAATATGGTATTGAAAATAATATTCCTATATTTGGAGTATGTAGAGGTATGCAAATAATAGTAAAGTATTTTAAATGTGAATTTAAAAAAGTTACTAATCAAGTGGCAATTAAACATAAACTAATAGTTAATAATAAATCAATTTATAAACAATATTTAGATAAAATAGATATGGTAAATGCCTACCATAATTATGCAGTAGAGTTAATAAATGATGAGTTTATAATATCGACTTGGAATGAAGATAAAACTATAATAAAAGCAATAGAGCATAAACAATATAAAATATTTGGACAGATGTGGCATAGTGAAAGAGAAGAGCCATTTAATAAAAATGAATTAGATTTGATAAGGATTTTTTTTGATTAATAAAGTTATAAATATAGTTAAATTAGCTGGAGAAGAGATATTAAACATTTATAATACAAATGCTTTTGACACTCAAATAAAAGATGATAAATCACCAGTTACAAAAGCTGATTTACTCGCGAATGAGATTATAATCAATGAATTAAAGAAAATATCTGATTTTCCAATAGTTACAGAAGAAAGTTATATAGAATACAATATAAGAAAAAATTGGAAAAAATTTTGGTTGGTTGATCCACTTGATGGTACAAAAGATTTTATAGCTAAAAATGGAGAATTTACTATAAATATTGCACTAATAGAAAATAATAAACCGATATTAGGTGTTATATATATTCCTGTATTTGATGATGTTTATTATGCAGAACTTAATAATGGTGCTTTTAAAAACAAAGTTAAGATATATAATAATTCTCAAAGAAAAGAGCTGATAGCAAGTGATAGTAATTTTCACTCTACCAAAGAGACACAAAACTTTTTTAAAAATAATAATATAAGTAATATCAATAGATTTGGATCATCTATTAAACTATGTAAATTAGCAGAGGGCATCATAGATATATATCCAAGATTGAATGGTACAAAAGAGTGGGATACAGCGGCAGGGCATATTATTGCGAATGAAGCTGGTTGTAAATTAATAGATATAGAAACTAAAAATGAGTTGATTTATAATAAAGTAAATATTAAAAATAATTTTTTTATAGCAAGTAAAAATGAAGTGGAGTATATAATATGAAAATAATAATAGTTGCCGCAGGACAAGGAACAAGGCTTAGACCTTTGACAAATGATAAACCAAAATGTATGGTAGAGTATAAAGATAGGTCGATTATTGATTATATCTTAGATACTATAAGTCAATGTAATATAAAAGATATTGCAATAGTAAATGGGTATAAAAAAGAAGTTTTAGAAAAATATTTAGAAACTAAATATATAAAGTTTTTTACAAATAAAGATTTTGATAAAACAAATATGGTCTCAACATTATTTTGTGCAAAAGAGTTTATGGATGATGATATAATAATATCTTATGCTGATATAATTTATAAAAAAGAAGTGTTAGAAAAGCTTATAAATTCTAAAGATGATTTTAGTGTAGTAGTAGATAAAAATTGGAAAGAGTTATGGTCTATGAGGATGGAAAATCCACTAGAAGATGCAGAAACATTGAAAGTAAAAGACAATAAGATAATAGAACTAGGTAAAAAACCAAATAGTTATGATGAGATACAGGGACAATATATAGGTCTAATAAAAATATCTCAAAAAGTATTATTAAAAGTAATTGAGTTTTATGAATCACTTGATAAAACAAAACTATACGATGGTAAAGATTTTGATAATATGTATATGACAAGTTTTATACAGATGATTATAGATAGTTTAATAAATGTAAATCCAGTGTACATAAATGGTGGTTGGCTAGAAATAGATAGTGTTGAGGATTTAGAAGTTTATGAAAAATATAGTATTGTAGAATAAAAAATGATAATTAGTAAAATAAGTGGTGGATTAGGAAATCAAATGTTTCAGTATGCTATGGCTAAATCAATATCTATAAAAACTAATGATACTTTTAAGCTAGATATATCTTTTTATCCAAAACAAACTTTAAGAAAATATGAACTTAACCTGTTTAATATAGAAGAAAATATAGCTAAACCAGAGAATAACATCACTAAAATATTTAGAAAAATTGGATTGAATTTTAATAATTATTACATAGAAAAGGAAATATGTAATTTTGATAGCAATGTATTTGCTTATAAAGATAATATTATTTTAGATGGATATTGGCAAAATGAAGAGTATTTTAGAAATATTAAAAATGAAATTATAAAAGATTTTATTCCAAAAAATGATATTAGCAATAAAGCAAAGTTATATCTAAAGCAGATACAAGAGATAAAAAATAGTGTAAGTATTCATATAAGAAGAGGTGATTATATACAAGATAGTACAACAAATATCAATCATGGTATATGCAGTATAGAATATTATAAAAAATCAATAAGCTATATAGAAAATAAACTAGAAGATATAACTTATTTTATTTTTTCAGATGATATAGCTTGGTGCAAAGAAAACTTTGATTTTATAGAAAATAAAATTTTTATTGAAAATACAAAAAGTGCTATGGATGATTTAGAATTAATGAAAAACTGTCATCACAATATCATAGCAAATAGTACATTTAGCTGGTGGGGTGCTTGGCTAGGGGATTATAAAGATAAAATAGTAATTGTTCCACAAATTTGGTTTACTAAACCTCAATGGCAAGATAAGAATATAGCTTGTAAAAATTGGATAAAAATATAATGGAGAAAAGAAAATGACAAAATTTTTATTGGATATGTTGATTGATCCTATATCTAAAGAAAAGTTAAAATTAAAAGATGAGCAAGTAGATAAAAATGGTAATATAAAAAGTGGTATTTTATATACTGAAAATATTTTGTATCCAATTATAAATGGTATTCCTAGATTTGCTGGATATGAAAAAATAGATGAAAGTGTAGAGTCTTTTGGAAATCAATGGAATAGATTTAATTTTAATAAATTTAAGATACATTGGCTTGAACATACAATGAAAAATTCTTTTGATGATGGAGTTAATGATATTAGAAATAAAGTGGTTGTTGATGCTGGTGGTGGTGCTGGCATGCAAACTTATTGGCTTCTTGAAAATGGTGCTAAACATGTAATAATGATGGATCTATCCAATACTGTAGACAATATAGTTCAGTATAATTTTAAAGATTCAGGTTTTACAAATTTTGATATTATACAATGTTCGATAGATAATCCACCAATAGCACAAAATGCTATCAATGGTATAGTGATGTGTCATAATGTGATACAACATACTCCTAGTATAGAAAAGACTGCTAAAGCTTTATTTGATATTGTAGCCCCTAAATCTCAATTTGTTTTTAATACTTACGGTGATAATCAAGAGGGAATATTAAGAAAAATAAGATGGGCTTTTTATCTAAAATTTAGGAATTTTTTAGTTAAAAAAAGTGATAAGTTTAGATTAATATATTCTCATACTATGGGAATATTATGGTTTATTCCTTTTTTAGGATGGTTTTTACGTAAAAGTATGTTAATTATAAAAGGAAATACTCCATTTGATAAAACAGAAACATTTTTAGAAAGGATAAAAAGAACTTACTATTCTGTTGTTACAAATACATATGATTGGTATGGTTCTCATAGTTATCAACATCATATTAAAGATAAAGATTTAAAAAAATTAATAGATGAATTACAACCAAATAAGAGTAAAGTATATAATCAACAAAAATATTGGAGTAAAAAACCTGTTTATGATGGTGCTAGTTTAAGGATAGAAAAGTAGTGTGTGGTATAGCTGGATTTTGTACAACTAATTTAAATTTAGAAATTAATGACTTAAAAATTATGACCGATACTTTAGTGTCTCGTGGTCCAGATGATAGTGGATATGAGATATATAAAGTAAATGATTTTAATATAGGTTTTGGTCAACGAAGATTATCAATATTAGATTTATCAAAAAATGGACATCAACCTTATAATTTTGAATATCTAGTTATGGTATATAATGGTGAAATATATAATTTTAATGAAATAAAAGATGAGTTGATAAAATTTGGATATAAGTTTAACTCTTCTAGTGATACTGAAGTTATAATCAAAGCATTTCATAAATGGGGAGTGAAATGTGTAGATAGGTTTATAGGAATGTTTGCTTTTAGTATATTAGATAAAAAAGTCAATAAATTATATATTTTTAGAGATAGAACAGGTGTTAAGCCACTATATTATTATTTTAATAATAATGATTTATTTTTTACATCTGAACTTAAATCTTTTATGAGTTTAAAAAAGTTTAAAAAAGATATTGATACCGATGCCCTTGCTTTATATTTTAAATATGGATATATTCCTGCACCATATACCATCTTTGAGAATACAAGTAAATTAAATGCTGGAAGTTATATAGAATTTGAATTAAAAACAAAATCTTTACAGGTGATAAAATATTGGGATATTCAAGAATTTTATAACAAACCAAAACTCAACATATCTTTTGAAGATGCTTCAAAAAAATTAGAAGAACTTTTAGTTTCAGCATTTAAATATAGAATGGTTTCTGATGTCCCTATTGGTGTATTTTTAAGTGGTGGATATGATAGTTCAGCCGTAGCTTCTATAATACAAAAAAATACTAATAGTAAAATTAAAACATTTACAATAGGCTTTGATGATAAAAAATATAATGAAGCAAAATTTGCAAAAGAGATAGCAAATCATTTAGATACAGAACATTATGAATATTATTGTACTCAAGATGATGCTTTAAATATCATACCAAAATTAGCAGAGATATTTGATGAACCATTTGGAGACACATCAGCTATACCTACGGTACTTGTATCACAATTTACTAAAGAGAAAGTTACGGTGGCATTATCTGGTGATGGTGGAGATGAGTTATTTGCTGGTTATGACATATATCATAATGCATTGTATAAAAATAATTATTTGAAAAAATATAATTTATTAGATTCTATGTTAAATAAATTTAACCCAAAATATATAAATAAAATAAAAAGTATTTATAATGTTGAAGGTAAATATTATAAATTTACAGAACTTACACAAGCTAAAAATCAATTGGATATATTTGATACTTATAGTAAATATTTTTATGACATAGAGGTTAAAAAATTATTAACCTCAAAGTTTAAAAATAAAAATATATTTAAGACTAATTTAGAAAATCAAGATGATACAAAACAAGAATTGCTATTAAATAGTTATAAGGTATATCTACCTGATGATATTTTAGTGAAAGTTGATAGAGCTACAATGTCGGTTGGATTAGAGGGTAGAGAACCTTTTCTTGATCACAGAATTATAGAATTTGTATCACAGTTACCATATGAGTATAAGTATCACAATGGTGTATCTAAAGTTATTTTAAAAGATATTGTACATAAATATATCCCAAAGAATTTAATAGATAGAAAAAAACAGGGCTTTTCAATACCTTTAGAGATATGGTTGAAAAATGATTTAAAAGATACAGTATTAGAAACATTGAATAGGGTTAAAAAAAATAATTTATTTAATAGCAATTATATAGATGATTTGCTAGAAAGTTTTTATAAATATAATGGTAATCCTTATAAGCTATGGTTATTGTTTATATTTCAGTTATGGTATGAAAGATGGATAGATGAGAAATAAAAAAATATCAATAGTAATGTCAGTTTATAATACGCAAAACTATTTATCAAAAGCAATTCAAAGTATTTTAAATCAAACATATAAAAATATAGAGTTTATTATTATAAATGATGGTTCAACTGATAATTCAATTAATATAATTCAAAAGTATGCTAAAAATGATAATAGGATACTTGTAGTAGATCAAAAAAATATGGGTCTAACTAAAGCACTAAATATAGCTATTTTTAAAGCTACAGGAGATTATATAGCTAGAATGGATGCAGATGATATAAGCTTACTTAATAGATTTGAAAACTTTATGGACTATATAAATAAAAATGGAGATATAGACATATACTCAACTCCAGCTGTAATAATAGATAAAAATGACAGTACTCAGAAAATAATTCCAAATTATTTTAGAAGAAATGGGTTTGATCAAAAGTTATTAAATTATTATAATAGTATGATACATGGTACACTTATAGTTAAAACTGAAATATTGAAAAAGTATAAATATAATGAAGAATATAAATACTCACAAGATTTTGAACTATATCATAGGTTGATGAAGAATGGATATAAAATAAGTTATGATAAAAATAATATAACTTATCAGTTAAGAGTGCATTCTGATTCAATCTCAAATACACGACAACCTGAACAGTTAAGATTGTATAAAAAAATATTTGAAGACAATAGTTTAAGGTTTTATAAATTAAGTTTTGTTCATAAAATTTATTTTAGATTGATAGATATTTATTTCTTTTTTAAAAAGAAATTATTTAGTCATTATCAAAGTACTAATAAAATAATATGAAAAATTATATATTAATCAACACTCTAGGTATTAAAGATTCAGGTGGTATAACTGTACTGCACAAAGCACTACAAGATTGTAAAAATAATACTTATTATTCTTATATTATTATTTGTAACGATAATAAAAATATTAGAACTTTATATGAAGAGTTTAAAGATACAGTTCATTTTAAATTTACATTTGTAGTATCAAATTTTTTTATATATAGGCTTTATTATGAAAATATAATATTTAGAAAAATTATCAAAGAAAATAATATTAATTTAGTATATAATTTTTCTGGAACTTCACAGTTTTTTTTGCCTGTAAAACAATTGATTAAGATACAAAATTTATCATTTTATTCTAAAAAACTAGATGATGTATATCTGAAAAATAAAAAATATTTATTATGGTTAAAACAAATTTATTTAAAAAGAATAGTATTTAAGTCAATGATAAAAAATGCTAAATATTTTGAGATACAATCATCTCATGTTAAAGAATATATATCTGATTTTATAGATTTAAAAGAGAAATCTTTTTATATAAAAAGTGATATAAATGTACAAGATGGTATATTTATAAAACCTAAAAATTATGACTTTGGTAAAAAAATAGTTTTTTTATATATAGTAGGCCCTCATTTTGAGTATATACATAAAAATATTATAGATTTTACAAATGTAATGTTAGAATTTCAAAAGCTAAATATAGAATTTGAAATCAAGATAACACTTACTAAAGAACAATTAAATAATTCTACGCTCTGGAATAATAAACTAAATAAAAATACTAACTTCCTTGGATATATTGATAAAACTAAAATAAAACAACACTTTATAGATAATACAATATTAATCTCAACATCTATTATAGAAACACTAGGGTTACATGTCATTGAAGCAATTATAAATGGAAATATTGCCATAGCACCAAATGAACTTTATTCAAAATCTGTTTATGGTAATAATATTTTAAAATATACTTTATTTGATACTAAATCTTTGTTAGAAATTATATTGCATATTCTAAATAACAAAGCTAATGATAAAATATATATTAAAACATTGCAAAATAATTTAAAATACAATGAAAAGAACAAAATGAATAATATAGTAGATATATTTACAAGGGTTATAAAAAATAAAAAATAAAATTTTTAGTTTTGTATATATTAAATTTACTGCAGACATGGGACTATTCAAAAATTTATGTCAATTGGTAAAATAATAATTACCAAAGAATAGAAATAATAAGAATAGTTATGCTATTAAAATAATGAAATAGAAGATGAAATCTTAGCTCTTTCATCAAATTAGATATTGCCTTAAATATCTAGGTTTAGCTTATAAAAATAATTTGCAAAACTACTTAAATAATGGACTATGCCTGTAAGAAACTTTAACAATCCCTCAACTTACCATTCACTTTGAGAGACATTTAGATAAAGTTACTAACTTATCATTCAATTTTAGGAATAACTCGATGTTGACATAAATTATTGAATACTACCTATTATTTGGGATAAATATTAGTTTTATCTCCAAATGGTTCTGTCCCTAAATTACAACCATTTTGTAAACCTTTATTTTTTAATGATTCATCGAAACGCCAATAATGAATATAGCTTCCAGATCTCAAGAACTCAAATGTATTTGTTATATCAGTTGTATTCTTAGCTAAAAGTAAATATTTATTTAAATCTTCAATATCTATTACTTCTACTTTACAAGCAACCTTTAATGCATCAACCTCACTTTTAGAACCATCAATAATTAATGCATTATATAGCTCTTGAATACTTAATACCCCATACACACCCGCAGTCATCTCTGGTATTGTTTTATTTTGATAATATAAACTTGTAAAGTTACTGTCACTTAATTCAGTTCCAGTAATTTCATAGTTCTTGATTAGCTTTTGAACAGCTTCAATATGTTTAATTTCTGATCTATTTGCAATATTAGTCAATTGTGTAATATCTGGAAATAATTCATAAAATTCATTATACAAATCAAAAGCTAATCTTTCTTCATTTCCCATATATGCAAGAGATTTTTTAAGTTCTATAGATATATCACTATTTGTCAATTCGTTATCGTTAGAACTATTATCGCTTGTACATCCAGTAAATATAGTAATTACTAAAAATACAAGTATATTTTTTATTTTTCTCATTTTATTCATTAATAGTTACCTTATACACATTATTATTTAAATCTAATTGTACCTAGTTTTAATTTAAAGTATATAAATAACTATCAAGTTTCCCCTTATCATACCATTTAAAAATCAAAATCTTAATATTTCGATTATAACCGACTTTTAGCTGTATCAAAAAGTATAAGACTACTTCTTAAAAACTTTTATAAATTTATCTGGTTTTATAGATCTGTACTGTGGCATACTTTGTCCTACGCTAGCATTTAAATAAGTTGGATCAGCTATGATATACTTTTTTGACTTTACATTTACACTATCACCTTTTATAGGAATATAAATAGCTGTAGCCATGTGATCCTTATATTTAATTCCAACGATACTATATGAAAACAGTTTAGTTACTAAATATGAAAAGAGAATCGCTCTATCTTCACAATCTGATTTATCATAGTAAAGTGTTTCTTGTGCAAACATCACTTTTTCATAACCAAACTGTTT